>PYAF01000329.1:1440738-1461264 GCA_007407185.1 Glycine tomentella
TCCCTGTCTCAATTGCTTTTTGCATTATTGTTTATGTTACAAAAAAGTACTTTTAGTAAAGAGGGATAAATTTATTATTTTTAATAATTAATCTCTCATTTTAGTAATTTTATAATTTTTAAAACGGAAGATATAGTACAATAACATATTAATATGAATTGAATGTCTATTTTTTGTATTTAAAAATAAAAATTTCTCTCTCAACCTTTTTTTCTTAAAAAAATCATTTCTAAATATAGTAATTAGTTATTAGATTTCAATGTAAAACTGTGCATAGATTATTTTCTTACGAGAAAAAGAAGACTATTTTCTCTAATTTTAAACTGTTAAACGTCATTAAAATAGTGTTTAACTAAATATTAACTCGTTTGAAAAAAATAAATATTAACTATAAATTTAGTTTAAAACGTGTTTTTAGTTGGAAAGTACAATAATTATTTACGGCAAAACGACTAGGGACTTAATCTACTTGTTAATGATTACCTTGCACCCCACATCCAACAACTATAATTGAAATTATGTAGGACAGTAAGAGTAGTAAGAAAATTATATCTGTCATGAACTAACTCGCACATTCTTAATCAAATTCTAAAGGAAGTGAATGAACTCGCATCAAATCTTTCAGTCACATGAAGTGAAACTCCAATCCTAACAAATAGCAATGACAACAATACCGCACAATAACAAAAATACCAATACACAATAAACTATATAACCACCATCCTGAAATTCCAAACGTTCAAACATTCATTTTCCTTCACTAAACAAATTAATCATCACATTCTAAACTAAGAGAATCTAACTCAATTTATTAGATAAGATATATAAATATTATAAATTTTTGATATTATGTTTAATTTTTACCAATAAAAAAAACAATTAATACGATCAATTTGTGAATAATTACTGCTCCAAGCATAACATAGTCCGCGTGTTTTCAACTAACACTAATTCTCCAACATGTTGCACCACACACCACCTTGCAATCCCGGCCTGTGATGTGAAACGGTAACTTAATAATTCGTCCCAAGAAAAACTTAATAATTCAATTTATAACTCAAATATAGAAAAATAATGTATTAGATTAACCTTAATTAGATACGTCATATTAATAAATGTAAATATAAATATCCCTAAAATAAATGTTTTATCTAAGATAAAATCTATATAAAAGAAGAAATATATCAACTTATTAAATAATATAAATATATCATCAAATCAAGTAGAATATAGATTATGAATCATACAAATAATAATGATAAAATTGATGAAATGATATAAGATCTTATCGTATTCATATATAAAAAATGATCTATTTATCAAAAGAACATATTTTATTATTTTTGTGTGAAATTTTTTTGGATCATCAATATTCAAAAATCACAAAATAATATCTGACTTAACGAACATTCATAATCTCTAATCAATATTCTAAAAAATAACACAAATAATTTTATTCTATTATGCATCTCCATGTATTTAGTGCTCCAAACTGTAACCAAAACACAGTGCTATCAAGTATAAACCAAGAGTCAACCTCTATTAAATGTGCATAGTAGCCATTCGGCTAAACCAGTCAACCATGAATCTATCACATGTCTTCATTAGTCATAACCATTGCATAAAATATAGCTGCGGAGTGTAGTGAAGGTAAATCTTAAAAGTACAAGAAGAAAGTTATTAGACTTAAATATTATTTTAAAATTTAAAATATATAATTTTATAATAATCCCTTATTTTTAAAAACTTATTGTCATGTTTTTTATGTATTTTATTTTTCTTGGTCATGCATAATGTAGGAGCTAGTCTAATAAACTCGATACAAAATACTAAATAAATAGTTCCGTCACTTAAAAAATATTGATAATTTGATTCTTAATTATGCGTATAGTATCCCTCAAAAAAAAAAAAAAAACAACTATGCGTATAGTCCAATAAAAAAAGAATTTATTTAAAATACCATACCTATTTAACATTTCCCTTTCAAAAAGAGTACTAGTGCTCTAGTAGTATACAATTCTGGACCATTATTAATTTATACACTCAAAAAGAGAAGGAAAAAAAACTTATGTTTGATTAAAATTGTAAGTAAAGATTACTAGTACTACTGTGGTGTACTTAGAGAAGAAAAAAGCAAACGTGTAAAAGGGGAAAAATCCTATTGGTTAGTCTTTAATTAATAATTTATGTCATTATTTGATTATTAATTTAAATTGATTTTAATGGATTGCGTGTTGTGTCAGGGGGGTCAACGGTCTTACCGACAGCTTTTATTTCCCTGTTTGCTTTTTCAGACCTAAAAATGGATTTATCTGCATTCTTTTTCTTTTGTTTTACTATTTGTTAATTTATATATTAAAGCTAGTAATTGATTCGGGCACCCTTTTTTATTTTTATTAATTAAAGCTTCAACTTCCATCTGTTTCACTATCAAAACGTAATGCACGAAATGTGGCTAAAGTAGGAGTAGAGTGGCATGTTATGTTACACGCTTGTCATTATTATTATTTATTGGGGTTTTCCAACAAAAACGCTTATTCCGGAAACTGAAAATAAAAGAAAGGGTAAACTTAATTTAATCCTTGAAAACGATTCTTAAAGTACAAAATAATATTTAAATAATTTCAAAAGTATTAGTAAAAATTACACTGTACCAAGTAGTAATTTATTAAATAATTAAAAAATACTTTGAACTAGTTTTTAAATTTTACTGAAACATCAGTACATAAATATATTACACGAGTCTTTGCATATTAGATTGAATCAATTTTAAAGAGAAAAATTATCCGATTTAATCATTTCGAATATGATCTAATCTAATTTAAAATATTTTGGATTGAATTAATTTTTTATTTTATTCTTACTTTTATTTTTTTCAGAAAATATTAAATAAGAAATAAGATATAATGAAAAATCATTTAAAATATTTCATTTATATGTCATTGTATAATTAATAATAATATATTTATCCATTTAAGTTAACTCACATAAATAAATAAAATATTCTTTAACTAAAACTATTTTACTAAATAGGTAAATAGGTATAAATTAATAAGTTATATAATAATGTTACAAATATACTGGAAATAAAAAAATGAGTGATAAGTGATATTATAAATTTATGAATAAATATATTATAAATTTTACAAAAATACTGGAAATATGTAAACTTGATTATTGATATGTCTTTTAAAACAAATGTTTTCGTTTCTCATATATCAATTGTCTTCAAAATAAAAAAGATTATAGTATCTAAATGATTTTGATAAAACCATAAATATCATTAATTTAAAATTACTTCTTAAAATACACGTGTTTACTTCAAAGTGTGATAATTTACATATTTCTATTTTTTCTTCTAAAATCTGAGCGTAAAATGATGGAATTTCTTCAAAGAACGATGGACAAAAATTCCACATGTTTTATTATCAATTATTTCAATATCAGGTGTGTAATGCCGGATTTTATATGTATGAATAGTAATAACTAATGTTAAAGTAAAGCCGATTACACATTTATTGAGTCACATAAACTTGAAATATATATTTTTACCCATAAAAATTAAAAATAATATTAGAAGTTTATAATAATTCATACATCCTTCTTTAATTAACTGAAAATTTGAAACATTTTAACTAAGGTAAATAATTTAAAAAATAAAAAAATTTAAAGATATTGGACCCATTTTAAATAAAAGTGATTTTTCAGACTTTCTGCAACATACTACGTAAGTGAGATCGGATAAGAAAGTGATTAACTTATTTTTATTGGCTACTTAGAGAAAATGATAAAATGAAGTTAGCTTTTTTGTGTTAAATATATAAGGAGGAAAAGCCTCGTGAACAAAATTGTATACTGTGCAAAAAAAAACCTGGAATATTGTATACTATATCAAAACGTAAAGGTGCTCATATCATATCATCATTTACCAAACTTTTGGAATTATTATGGAAACAACAAAATATAATTTGGATTCCAAATTTATGTAAGTTCGGAAACGTAAGTTAGGGGCACAGACTTTTTATTTTGCTCAGTTAAAATTAACCAAAAAGGCATTAATTTATGGCTTTAACAGAAGAGCACTTGTTTGACTGATTATTAAAATATGAGCAGGTTTCATCTCCAAGAATTCCCCAAACTTTGAAACTCCTTACAATGACTGCTTTATATATATATATATATATATATATATATATATATATATATATATATATATATATATATATTAATCAAAGACAGCTGCATTCCCATTCAATTACTATAATGCCCTTTAAAGTTTTCATACTTGAATAAAAATACATTAAATAGTTTTAATTTTAAGAAACGTTAATATTTAAAAAAACATAATTAAATTTAACGAAATCACATAGTTAGGCTATTCAAAACAAAACAAAAAATTCTCATAATATAGAGATATGAATTTTAAAATTATATGTTTTACTGTAAATCTGTAATACTAATTTGACTTTTAATTTTTGAAAAATATAAATAAACTTATCTTACGTGCACAACTTTTTTTCATCATTAATTATTATGTGTAGTGGCCTCAGCGTAGTAGAGTTTATATATTACTTTCGAAGCGAAAAATGGAATTTTTAGGATATGTTTATTCATTATTTATTTAATTTAAAAATAAAAATTGATAATAATAGTTTTAATAAAATATTTTCAAAACTATGTTTCTTTTTAATTTTTTAACATAAAGACATATTTAAGTTCTTTTGATATTTATTTTTAATTTTCTGTTTACTCATATTTTTTTACATTCACATCTTTTTATTTCACATTTATTCTCTATAATTATGTTGAAATTTATTTTATAAAATATTTTTCATAAAAAAAACTACAATCAAATATACCTTACTTTTTTTATAAAAAAAAATGCACTTATATTCCAATCATTAATTGAACAATCTCTACTTTTGAACCAAGAAATAATTATTAATTGTATAATATTAGAAAAATATTATTTTACAATAAAAACGAGACAATTTTTACTATCCCTTTTAATTTTAAAAATGTTTTTAAGTATACATATATGAAAGTATAAAAAAAGGATAAAAGTAGTTATATATAATATTAATTATTTGGTATTTAAAAAATATATAAAACTATGTAAATAAAAAGAATGTAAGGAAGAAAATGAATGAGAATATGTTAATGCAGTTCATTATTCTTGTCATCACGATATTAATCTGATGTGCTTGGTGATTTCACAATTTATTTTTCTTGTGCAATCAAGTGGATACAAAAGAGACACTTATATTAATGATTTATGAATAATTATATAAGTAAATTTGATATCATATTTTAACCTAAATTCTTAATTCAAAATCTGAAAGTTCAAATTTACTATTTTTTCCTTCACCTATATGATGTTCAATTTTTTCATTCTTATATGATGTATGATTTTACCTCATATTTGTATTCCAGTAATTTTATAAAACTTTCACTTTAGAGTGAAAAGTTTAATCACGATAATCGTATAAAAGATTTTACATTGTGGATAAAAAAATTATTGCTAATATTACTTTTCAAATATTTATTTTGAAAGTGAAAAAAAAATTATTATTCATGATAATTTATAATTAATGATAGCATGGATGGAACCAACAAATAATGTTTGGAGGGCCAAATCATAGATTTAGAAAGAGAAGATACATTATACTCATAAATGAGAAATATTGAAGGGGAACAATTGCTTCTTTTTTTTTTCTTGTAAATATTTAAAAGGTTTTATTCTTAGGAATGATAGATGCCCCGAGAGGATAATGCCTGATTTTGTCTCTAGATGATAATATAAAATTGTTATAGACAATGAATACATAATTTTTTTCTCTAACAAAATTTCTTAAAATTTTTGAACTAGAATTTATATATAACCAATGTAATATATGATATCTTTTATGGTGAAGTTGTCAAATGCTCTATTATGGTAGGGAGTTTAAAAATAGGGGTGTTCACGAGTACGGGTCATCTACGAATCCAAATTGACTCAAATCGATCCGAACAATTTGGATTGAGTCATTTATGTATTTGGGTCAAAATCGAACCGAACCGATCAAAATCGTTCATGTACGGGTTGGGTCACGGGTTTAAATCTATAAATCTGATCAAAATTGAACTGAACGATCAAAATCAATCAAAATTTTTAGAGTTGTTTGGTTTGACTTTAAATATTGTTAATATTGGGACTCAAAGTGTTGGAACTTCAAATGTTTATAATATTAAAGGATCGTATTTTGTTCATTTATTTCAATAAATCTGGCTGCACTAAAACTTATTGCAAGAAATTAGTTTGTAAAAAATAGTTATGATTCATACTATAATAGTAAATATCGTTGAAGAATATTTTGTTTTAATTTGTATTAGTCTATTTTAGAATATTATGTTGATGGTATTAAATGAATTAATTTTACTATTTTCAGACATTTGATAATATTGTGTAAGGATAAATAATCATTTTCATCTCTGAATGTGTAGAACACTGAAAAATTCATCCCCAAAAGATGAAAATTCAAATTTTAGTCCCCGAAAGTGAAAAAAGTGTGAAAAATCCATTCATTTGTTATCGTTAATGAAAGAGCTTAGGAGCACAGAGGGACGAAAATGTCACAAAAATGGTTGCCAACATGGCTACTAAATAGATTGGACCAAAATGTTAGTAAGTTTCCATTTGACTGATTTGTCAAATCCCAAATTTTGTTTCATTTAAGGATAAAATATAATTTAATCTTCATCTTTCCTTTTTTTTGTTCTAACCTGTAAAATATAATTTAATTTTTCCATTGGAGTAACACACTTGATTTTGTTCTAACGTGTAATTTAACACCAACACGCTTGATTTTGGTCTAACCAGTAATTAAAAAAGTTTCTTTTAAAAAATGGTCTTACCAACTCAAAGGACAACAACCAATTAAGCACATATCTGACGTTGTTAAGTGTCAACTTCTCTCTCAAACATGACTGTTTCTAGCACATAAGGATTTTCAAAACCCATTAAACAAAAGGGACACTAAAATTTGAATTTTCATCTTTCAAAAACTAATTTGTTAGGTCTCTACACATTCAGGGATGAAAATAGATATTTACCCTATTGTGTTAATTGTATTGGATATTTGGATGAATCATGATATTAAATAGTAGTTCTAAGAAGAAAAAAAGATAAAATTTAAATGGGTAACCCGTTGACTCGAACCATTCATGAATAGGTTGGGTTGATTTAGGTTTTTTATAAAAAAAATCTAAAAATTGAACCGATCAAATTTGATTGGATCAGATCTTAAATTTGGCCAAAATCAACCCGAACCTACTTGCAAACACCACCATTTAAAAATGTGAAATAACTTGATATTATAAGTTAAAATACTTCTAACTGGTTTTTTATATTTCAAATGTAAAAACAATTGTGTAAAAAAATATAAAAAAAGTATAATGATTACTTTGATCCCTCTTTGCAAAAAAAACAGTAAATGACATCTATGTCGCTTTTAAAAAAGAGTTTAATGTCTATATATATTATATATAGAAAATATAAAACAATTTTACATTGTCATCCAATTATAAATTATACCATTCAAATTATTTTGAGATACTTATTTTAAAAGTCAATAAATTTAACATACATGAGATTATAATTGAATGACTGTATAAAACTTTTTACATGATCAATCAATCACTGCATAACCTTTTTTCTCATTAAGAAAATATGTTATCCTATTATCCATATTGTTGGTGGTAAGGAGTTTTGAGATAGAAGAGTTTAGTGTTAGGTGCTTGAAGTATTACACCAAGGGACATCATATTTGGAATACTCAACAGTGTTACCTCCAGCTCAGGAAAAATCCTAGTAATATAGCAAGCTATTGGGCTCCATCCCATATGGGTCCATATAACCATACAATAACCTATTGGACTTGTATGTGAACATATTATTATTTAATATATATATATATATATATCATATATATTCAACAATCTCCTCCTATGTTCACCATACAACACAATCCAATAAGGTAGTCAGTGTAATGTTTAAACAACATGAATCATCTACATCTAGTCCAAGACAATCAACTCGGATCGGTCAAAGAGTTTTAATAATAAAATATTAAACTCAGACAACATTTGCAATCAAACTATGTGAATCATCATTCTCATGAATTTGTTATAAGATCAATATAACAATATAAATACCAAGAATTTTAGATTAAATCTAAACTCATCCAAATTCCAACATCTCAAAATCAGTTCACAACCAACATATGCATAATAGTCAAGTATAAGTAGGCCAATCAAAATAATCTAAGGCCTTACAAATATAAGAAATAAACATAATAATCACAATGTTCACAAAATAGAAATAACAAAATGTAGGTCTCAAGTGAATGGACTCCAACATAATGGGTAATAGCAGGTGAACTGTCAAGTTCCCTACAACTCTAAATAATAGATTCATATATTAAGTTGGTCGTTCTGTTCAGGATCCTACTTAGTAAGCTCTCCTCCATTTTTGTCATCCCATGTAGAATGTCAAATATGAATTTCATATTATCATGAATTCAATCATTTGAATAAACTACTAAAATGTCTAGTTCTACTAAAAGAACTTAGCATCATATCATCAGGCAAAGAAAAACATATATCAATGTCATAAAGCATCATAAAATCACGTTCATAAGCATCAAGCTAGTTTCATAAATTATGAACAAGGCCTAAATAGTTTAAGTTATAAAGAGCCATCAACCTAAGTTTATTTGTAAGAGAATAACGATTGTCTCATTTCACATAATAAGACTAACAGTCACGTCACTTATAATAACCTAGTATTGTAATGTCAAGTTTCAATTAAGAACAAGACCAATAAGCTTCTTATATAATCAACTATTTCTATGTTTCAATTTAGAATGTCACAATTATTAATTCCTTAAAGTCAAATAATCTAACATCAAGTTTGGAATGAGATCATTTAACCAAAATGATAGGCCAATCTGGTAGGATTGTATCATCAAGTTTGGAATGACACAAGCTTCCCAGATAGAACTTTGAATTGGATTAAAAATCATCTCATCAAGTTTGGAATGAGATAACTCACCCTTTTCAAAATAGTTAGCAACCACGATCATCGATGAAACATATAAATTGTACTTATCATTTGGCCAACAAAAGAAGATTCGATACTTCAAAACACACAATTTAAGGTAAGTAAATGATAATTAAGACTTGTCTACATAATCTTTAACCACATTTCCCCCACTGTTTTGAATAATCGATCTTTGGACAAACCTTTTGTAAGAATATCAGTCATGTTATCCTTCGATCTCACATAAACCAAAGTGATAACTCCTTGTTCTCTCAGATAATTCAACAACGCATGTCTCAGTCTCACATGTCTTCTCTTTGAATTAAAAAGAACATTCTTTATGACTTGGGTTGTTGCTTGATTATCACAAAATAAACTTAAAAGAATTAATCTTTAGTTTAGTCAAAGGAATATCCATAATCAGATTCTTTATCCACTCTGCCTTTTCACCAGCTGAGGCTAAAGCAAAAAGTTCTTATTCAATTGATGACAATGCAATACAAGTCTGTCTTTTGGATTTCCAAGTAACAGCAACTCCACCAAGAGTGAATACATATCCACTGGTGGATTTACTATTTCCAATTTTTGAACACCATGAGGCATCAGAATATCCATCCACAATTGGAGGATAACCAGAATAACATAGAGCATAATCTTTAGTACCTTTAAGGTATTTCATCAACCTACTGAGGGCATCCCAATGCTCTTTACTAGTATTACTAGTGAAACGACTCAACATGTCAACTGCAAAGACTATGTCAGGTTTAGTGCAACTCATAACATACATGAGACTACTTATCAATTTTGAGTACTTTAACTGATCCACACTAGTCCCTTCATTAGGACGCAGTCTTTTGTTATAATCATATGGTGTCTCACTCGGTTTACACTCACTGTATCCCCAGGTAGAAAGTAGCTGCTCAATATAATGAGTTTGGCTTAGAGAGATAACTTGTCTTTCAAAGCTTACTTTCATACCTAGAATGGTATTAGCTATACCAAGATCTTTCATGTCAAATTCTCTAGCTAAAGTGGTTTTCACATCACTCACTATAGAATGATTGGAGCCAAGAATTAATATGTCATCAACATACAAACATATGATGACTATCTTATTTGACTATCTTACTTACCACCTTGTCAAACTTAAGATGCCACATCTTAGGTGCTTGTTTAAGACCATACAAAGATTTGTTCAATTTATAAACTTTTTCCTTAAGGCCTTTCATGACATACCCTTTAGGTTGTTCCATGTAGATTTTCTATTTAACTCTCCTTTTAAGAAAGTTGTCTTTACATCCATTTGATGCATTACAAAGTGGTCAATAGATGCCAAAGCAAGAAGAATTCTTATAGTTGACAGATGACATACAGGTGAATAAACATAAAAAAAGTCTATTCTACTCTGATGTTTAAAGCCTTTAGTTACTAAACATGCTTTATATCTAGCTATTGATCTGTCACTATTCAGTTTCTTCTTTAATACCCACTTACAACCTATAGCCTTAGCCCCTTTTGGCAAATTGACTAGCTGCCAAGTGTGATTCTGTAGCAAAGAACTCATTTCATCATCTATGACTTCTGCCCACAGTAAGAATTCCCTAGATCTCATTGCTTCTTGATATGAGAATGGATCACCTTCTATATGGTAAGTGACAAAGTCCTTACCAAAACTTTTAAAAACTTTATCTCTTGTAGTTTTCTAACTGAGATTGGTTCAATAGCCAGTTGTGTGAGATTAGTATCAAAAGGACAAGCTATAGATTCTACAGGAGATTCTGAAATCATATTTGTAGATCGAAAATCCTTCAAATCAAGATTGCTAACAAACTTGTACTCAAAGAATTATGCATCTCTAAATTCTATATCTATATTAGTAGATAGATCCAAAAATCCATTTGCAGCATTATCTTCTACACTACCTAGATATACACAAGTAGTTGTTCTAGGTCCCACCTTAGGCCTTTTAGGAACTTGTATCCTTACATAGGCAACACAACCTCAAGTTTTAAGGGTATCATATCTACAAGGACGTTTGTGACATATCTCATAAGGTGTCTTAGACAATTTAGAGTGCGACAATCTGTTTAAGATGTGATTAGTAGTTAAAACAGCTTCTCCCCAATAGGAGGAAGGCATGTCATCTGTAAAACATAGAATTTAGCATTTCAATTAAAGTTCTATTCTTACGCTCTGCAGCACCATTTGATTGGGGTGAGTAAGGAGCAGTGTTTTCAAGTATTATGCCCTCCAAAGCACAAAATTCCTTGAACCCATTCATTGTATATTCTCCTGCTCTATCACTCCTAAACCTCTTAATTTTCAAATTAAGTTGATTTTCAACTCTAGATTTAAAAATCTTAAACTTCTCAAAAGTCTCATCTTTCGATTTCAACAAATAAACATGACAATATCTAGAGAAATCATCTATGAAAGTGATAAAGTACTTCCAACCCCCTTTGGTGACAGTTTTTAAAGTCACAAAAATCAGAATGTATAAGCTCAAGAAGTGTTGTGCTTTTAGAAACCAACTTAAAAGGTTTTCTAGTGATCTTAGTCTGTGCACACTCTTCACATTTGTCAAATCGAATAAAAGTATCTAATGGAATGTTGTGAGTTTTAGATAAATGTTACATTTTTATATAGTTCACATGTCCAAGTCTATTATGTAATAATTTTGGATCAACCAAAGTAGAACTAACATGATTTATGCTATTAGTATCTAAACTTAATCTATACATGCCATTGATCATAAATGTACAACCGAACTAGCATTTAACAGATAAAGTTAGTCTACCATTCATAGTTGAAAAAGACATACCAACTTTATCAAGTAAACTCATAGACATTAAATTCTTTTTAAGTAAAGGTACTACTTTAACATGTTTCAAAGTTAGTAACTTACCTGAAGAAAGCACCAAATTAGCAGTTCCAACATGAGTCACCTCTGCCTCACCACCATTACAATTTTCCACGGTGTCTTTCACTTCTATGACCTCAGTGAGTAAATTTCCATCATTTGTCACATGACATGTAGCACCACTATCTAACCACCACTCAAAAGAGACACTGGCCTTTCCATTATTCATCATTCCAATGAAGGCTTGAGGCTTAGGTTCACTAATTAGCATATTAGCCTCATTTTGTGGTTTGTTATTCTTTAACATCTTTGGTAGCTTACACTCTGCTGCCCAGTGACCCCACTTTCCATAGTTATGGCACTTGCACTTCTTCTTCTTCTTGAAGACAGTCTTTTTGGTCTCTAATTGTGAAGAGGATTCACCTTTTGGTGGCTTGGACTTTTTATGATATTTATAGGAATGTGAAACTAAGTTGGCAACTGACTTTTGTTGTCCTACTTGTTCCAAACTCTTCCTACAAATGTTTTGATTTTCAATATGAATATACCTTTTTAATAATTCATTCAGCCCCATCTGTTTTTTTAGTCTGTGCATGTCAGTCTTAAAAGAATTACATTCAGTATGTAGCTTACTCGATACAAGACCAACAAAAAGATTATCAGACAAATCAGAATTATCCTCTTTTAGCTTGTTCCTCGTATTCTCAAGTTCAATTAATTGAGAAGTGATGCTTGAGTTCATATTAAACTTAAAGTCAAAGAACTTCTCCGCTAGAAGAGTCTTAGAAAGCCTTTCTTATTTTTTTAAAATTGATTGTTTAAGTGATCCCATATCTCCTTTGCAGTCTTATACTCACTATAAGTTATAGCTAAACGATGATTTAAAGAGTTTAACAAGTAATCTCTACAAAAATCTTCATCTTTAATCCATTGATATTCATCCACATTTTCAACATTAGATGCAAAATCACTTAATACAGTATATAATATATCACGTTCCTTCATGCCAAACTAAACATGAAATTTCCAACCATGAAATTTAGTGACAACAAAGGATTTCAGCTTTATGATATCATAGGAGCTATGTTTTGCCATTTTAATCAAAGTAAAAGAGTTAGAAAGAGTGCACCTTAAAATCCTCCAAAGTATATCAAACCTTCTAACTTTTCAAAACAGAGACTTGCTGAAAAATCGTCGGAAAAGTTCACTGGAAAGTCGTCGGTCGCCAGAAAAGTTCACCGGAGAAGACAAACCAGTCGTCAAAAAGTTCGTCGGAGAAGACAAGCCAGTTGTCGAAGAGTTGGCTGGAGAAGACGAAGTTGTCAGAAAGTTTGCCAGAGAAGATGAACTAGTCACTGGAAAACTACAAAACTTCCAACGGCTATAACTCCTTTGCTTGACCTCCATTTTATGCAAATGACCACTCAAAACGATTGTCTCGAAGAGTAGAACAAAACCCATAAGGTTTCAACTCATGAAATTGACTAAAATTTCCAGGATCTGGCCTCAAAATTTGCAGCTGCAAAGTTTTCAATCTCAGATCCTGGTCAATCCTTTCGTCGAAACACGAAAGTGATCACACTCTTGAGTTCCTCTCAATGAGATCTTCGAAACAACACCTTACTCGCTCAAATCCGATACACGAAGCTAATACTTCAAGATTGTTGGAGATAAGGAGGTTTGAGAAAGAAGAGTTTAGTGTTGAATGCTTGAAGTATTATACCAAAAAACATCAGATTTGGAATGCTCAACAGTATTACCTCCAGTTTAGGGAAAACCCTAGTAATATTACAAGCTATTGGGACTCATATAATCATACAATAACCTATTGGACTTGTATATGAATATATTATTATTTAATATATATATATATATATATATATCATATATATTCAACACATTGTTATAAAAAACTAGTTAACTTCTTCAATGGTTTTCCCACAAATCCTTTTTTCTTTATTTTTTTTTCGTAAAGCTTTTCTATTCTTCAACACCTTTATTGTTTTTTATTTATTTTTTTTCTTTTTCCTATTACGTTTCTTTCTTTTTATTTTTGTACTCTTTCCTTCCGTTTTTTCTTTCTTATATTTTAAGTTTTTTTTCCTGTTTTTTCTTTTCTTTTTTGTAATTACATTTGATCAATTTATATTATTATTATTATTATACTATGATTTTATAAATAATTATAAATTTAACATCAATATATTTCTATATAATAACTATATTAATTTTTTCAAAATTATATTTATAAATGATTTACTAAATACATTTTATTATTCATAAACAAATTTATATAGAATCATTTTTGTTATATATTATTTTAAAATATATATATTTTATACCAATAGAGATATTTTTCTTATACAACCAAAAGTATTACACGACTTCATTTCTTGATACAAGAAGACAAAAGATTCCTCTCATTTTATTTGCTAAACAAAATGATATAATTTTGCAGAAATAATATAATATGTAATAATATATTTATATTTTATTATATTGTTATAATATTATATGTTATTCATTACTATAATTTGGTAAAGAACACAAAAGCTTTCTCTCATTTAATTTGCTAAACAACATGATATAATTTTGCAGAAATAATATAATATATATGTAATCAACATCAATAGTACCTTTAACCCAAATTAATTGGGGTCGGTGGTAGATGAATGCAATGATAAATCGAAAATAGGACAAAAGAGAAAAACAAAGCTAAAATAAAAGAATGGTGAAAGGAGAAAAAGAAGAGGAAAAGAACTAAACAAGGGAACGACTGGAACATAGAACTACTAATGAGTTTAACCCTCCATCGAGCTTATACCTTTTCTCCACTCAGTCCTAAGACATTCCGTCCACCAATCTATATCTCACTCCATTAGATCTTGTTTAACTACCTTTTCTCAGGTAAGTTTCGGTCGACCTCTACCTCTCTTTGTATCTAGCTCTTAGTAGCAAACTCTTGTTCTTATAGGAGCATCCAGTGGCCGTCTCATAACGTGCCCAAACCATCTCAATCTATGCTCCTTCATCTTTTCACATACTGGTACCACTGATACCTTTCATCGAATATCCTCATTTCTTATCTTATCCATCTTCGTATATCCACACATCCACCTTAACATCTTCATTTTTGCTACCCCTATTTTATGCTCATGTTGCCTATGTGCTGGCCAGCATTGCGCTCCATATAACATTGTCGGTCTAACAGTTGTTCTATAGAATTTTCCTTTTAGCTTAAGGGGAATCTTGTGGTCACACAAAAACCCCGATGCACTCCGTCATTTCATCCACCCTGCTCTAATTCTATGACTTACATCCTCATCGATCTCACCACCTTTTTGCAACATTGATCCCGAGTATCTAAAAACATCTTTCTTGGGTACCTCTTGCCCAAGTAGATACACTGTGTCTTGATCACCGTCTTTAACCCTCGAAAACTCACACTTCATATACTCCGTTTTGCTCTTGCTTACCTTGAATCCTTTAGACTCCAAAGTGCTTCTCCACAATTCCAATTTCCTATTAACGTCATCTTTGGTCTCATCAATAAGTACGATATCATCTGCAGAAAGCATACACCACGACACTTCTTCTTGAATATCTTTCGTTAGTTCATCCATCACTAAGGCAAAAAGATAAGGATTAAGAGCTGAACCTTGGTGGACACCTACTGTGATAGGGAAATACCTTGATGTTCCATTACAAGCTTTCACACATGTGGTAGCCCCATCATACATATCTTTGATTGCATTAACATACTTTAATGCTACATTTTTCTTCTCAAGAGTCCACCATAAGACTTCTCTTGGAACTCTATCATATGCTTTCTCAAGATCTATGAACACCATATGTAAGTCTTTCTTCCTTTCTCTATACCTTTCCATCAATTGTCTCATCAAGAAAATAACTTCCATGGTACATTTGTCTGACATAAATTCAAATTGATTTGCTGAAACCTTGGTCTCCCTCCTTAGGCGATGTTCGATAACTCTCTCCCACAACTTCATAGTATGGCTTATGAGCTTGATGCCTCTATAGTTTGAACAATTTTGGATATCTCCCTTGTTTTTGTAAATAGGCACAAACATACTTTTCCTTCAAGCATCAGACATCTTGTTTGTTTGAAGAATCTTATTAAAAAGATTGGTCAACCATTTTATTGCCACATCTCCCAAGCCCCTCCACACTTCAATAGGGACATCATCATGTCCCAACGCTTTATTATTCTTCATCCTCTTTAAAGCCTCCTTAACCTCATGTGTATTAATTCTGCGTACAAATCTTTTATTCAAATAATCAGAAACGTCCTCCAATTCCACCTCACTCTTGTCACCATTCCCATTAAAAAGATTGTTAAAGTAGTTTAATCATCTTTCACTTACATCTACATCCCTTACCAAAAGTTTTTGATTTTCATCATTGATACATATAACTTGGGTGAGGTCTTTAATCTTCTTATCCCTCATTTTTGCAAGTTTATAAAGACCTTTCTCCCCATCCTTGCTCCCAAGATTTTTATACAAATCGTCAAAAACTTTTCCTCTAGCTTCCTGCACTGCTTTCTTTGCATCTTTTCTTGCTACTCTAAACTTTTGCAAATTCTCATCATTGGGACATTTATGCAAAGATCTAAAGCATTCCTTTTTCTATTTAATAGCCTTTTGCACTTCTCCATTCCACCACCATGTTTCCTTTATAAGAACCTTGTTTCCTTTGCTTTCACCTAACACCTTCCTTCCCACATTATAAACACATATTACCATCTTATTCCAAATTTCATCAGCTTCTCCAATAAACTCTATTTGTTTATCCTCCTTTAGCTTCCACCATCTTATCCTTGGGTTTTGATTCTTCTTCCTCAAATTAAGAACTTTGTTGAACCTAACCTCTAGAACTACCAACTTATGTTGTGTCGCCACACATTCTCCAGGGTAGACCTTACAGTCAATACACGAATTTCTATCTTCCCGTCTAGGCATAAAGAAATCAATTTGACTACGATTTTGGCCACTATGATACATGATAGGATGAGACTCCCTTTTCCAGAAAAAAAATGTTTACTAGCATCAAATCATAGGCTAGTGCAATATTCAAGTCATTTTCTCCAGTCTCATTTCTCGTCCCATAGCCAAAACCACCATGAATTCTATCAAAACCTCCATTGTTTTTACCAACATGCCCATTTAGATCGCCTCCTAGGAAAATCTTCTCCTCTCATGGTATCCTTCTCAGTACCTCTTCCAAGTCTTCCAAAAATTGGATCTTTTCATCTGATAATAATCTCACTTGGGGTGCATACACACTAAGGATATTTAAAATAAGATCTTCCACTACAAGCTTAATCATCATAATCCTGTCGCCTTTCCTTTACATCAACGACTTTATCTCTAAAACTTATCGATCATAATTCCAACTCCAATGCGACTCTTGATAGTACCTATATACCACAACTTGAAACTGTTGATTCAGGTGAAGCCAATCATTAGTGAACAAGGATCAAGATTCAAGAAGTTTTGTGCTTTCAACATGCTCAAAAGGCAAAGGTTCAATGGAAAAGCTTGAAAGACCAATTTGATTATGTAAAAGGAAGTATATGATCTGATAATCACATCATGCATTATTCATTCATCTAGGATTGTTAGATTAAAAGGTTTAATTAAAGGCAAGTCACTAGTAAGGATTTAAAAAGATAAGTTTTTGGGAAAATGGAACCTTACTGAAATAATCGATTACAAGGCTTGTGACATCGATTATTCTGTTCTTCGAGCCTTTAGAAAACAAAGCATGAACATTGTAATCGATTACATGACGGATTAATCGATTACCTAGGCTAAAATTGAAAACATACAACTTCGGACATAATCGATTATTGAATTTTATAATCGATTACATCTATGCCTATGGATTACATGTCTTGTAGATTTAATCGATTACATATCGATTTAATCGATTAATTAGTATATTTGGAAAATATGCATTTTGGTCTTAATCGATTACTTCATGGAATAATCGATTATATTGTTCTTTGTCAAAACCCATAATGCATCAGGATCATTTTAATCGATTGCATATTATTTTAATCGATTACATAGGTCATTTAGAAAAAACATGCATTTCGGACTTAATCGATTACGTATAGGAATAATCGATTAAGTAGTTCGTTCTTGGAACTGAGGAGTCATTATGAGCATTTTAATCGATTACCATCTTGATTTAATCGATTACATATGTGAAATAATCGATTACTGGAGCGTGTTTAATCGATTATTAGCAGTTAAAAAACAGTTATAAATAGCACCTCTTAAGCTGAGGTTAGTAGACTTTTGTGCAATTTGAGAAATACTAGTTCTAAGCATTCACAAACTCTCTAAGCCTTCATTAGTAACATTTTCTCTCAGTTTCTAAACATTGAGTCTTCAAAAAATTGAATGGGTCTTTGAATCAAGAAGGTGAAGCAATCAATGTTCATTCAAAGCTAGGAAAGAATTGGATATGTGTTGGTAATCTGTCATTCAACCTGTGATTCATTCATGTGCATTCATTCTTGGATTATCAGGTGATATTTTTCCTTGTCTTTGAAAGTGTAAAATTGTTCTATTGAATTTTTGTAAAGATTACTCTATTGTAAATGAGTTTCTTGCAAGTGTAGAGATAGTGTTTCTCTAGGAACAGCTGAGTAGTGTTCTCAGTGTGTGGTTTTGGTCTCTAAGGATCTAATAGGGTTTTAGATTTCTGAACTTCATCTAGGGTTGATGAAGAGAGGCTTGTAAATTTGCTTGTAAGGATATTTTTGCAATAGTGAAACTCTACTCTAGTGTTGAGTGGAAGAACTGGATGTAGCCTCATAAGGTTTGAGGTGAATCAGTATAAATCTTGTGGTTAATATTTCTTTTCATCTCTTCATCTCTTAATAACTTTGTTTGTGAATCAATTTCATTGCACAGAATATTATACTCTGTTTTCTATTGTTCTTGGAAAGGGAAGTTGATTGAATATTGATTCTTGATTTTGAAATAATTTTGAATGTGATAAAGATGTTGTGGTAAATTCTGATTTTAAAATTTTAATTGGCCAAGGTTCAACCAATTCACCCCCCTCTTGGTTGTTTTGAAGTGTTCCTTTGTTTTTCAGAAACCTGTGCCCTCCACTTCCTTGGCCTTTTCTTCAACCCCTTAGTTTCTTGCAAGCAAACAACACTCACTTTCTTTCTGGCAAAAACATCTGCTAGCTCCCTCAGTTTACCCGTTAATATTCCTATATTCCAGCTTCCCAATTTCATCCTAAACCCCTGGGCTGTGTTTGCCCGCCATGCTCGCCCATCTGCGTGTTGGGACCCTTGCCTTTTTGTCACCAAATTCAGGTGAAGACCTGGCGCTTTGCCTTTCGGCATGGACCCTAACACACTTTTCACTACATCCAAGGATCGATGTAGCGCTTTGCCTTGTGGCAAGGACCCTAGCTCATTTTTCGATACACCGGGGGTCCGATGTAACGCATCCCTATGAAGGGAACGCCCCAACAAAATATCATAAAGGTTCATCACATGAGAATAACTAATTTTTTATGGCTAGTTCGCAACTCCTGACGCAACCCTCCTCCTTTATCCTAATTTAGGACAGACCATGTATGCACACACATAGGCGGAGTTATATATATGTAATAATATATTTATATTTATTGTATTATTATAATATTATATGTTAGGCATTACTATAATTTCATATGGTTAACAAACTTATATGATAACATAATTAAATGATGATGTAAAATTATTTTGCACTATCAATATATAACCTATTTTCTCAAATTAAACTATCATTCTTTAATGTAATTAAATGAATATTATGACGAGAAAAACTAATATAAAATAACCCTCATTTGTATGAAATTAATCATTCCACGTACAAGAATTGATATTATACTAAATATATTATTATATAACACTGAAATAATAAAGTACAATATTGAAAAGGTGATAATAGAAAATGTATAATTTTAAATTTGTTATAAAAATATAAAGTAAATCATATTCATAAATTAATATTATATATAAAATATTTGCACTTAAAACTAATAAGCAATATTCATTATATTGGTCTTATACTTTAAAATCAACCATTTTGAACTAATTTTTTTTAAAAAAATATTGATTTACTCCATCCCTATAATACAAATGGTCGATGTTAGGGATTAAAATCACATGATTTTTAAATTTTAGCGACTAAATACACATTTTTATATAAACTAAATTTCACTGAAAATATAGGGACCAAAATGACTAGTTAAAAATATAGAGACTAAAATCAAATTTTATTAAAAATAAAGAGATCAAAATTATATTTTACCTAAAAATTAAATTTAGAATAAACAACACAAATTATATTACAAAATAGAAAATTATTTCTTATACCTCTCATTTTCTTTCTGCGGGACTTTCCATTATCAAATTTTACATTATTGAAAGATCTTTTTAGAATATAATTTACTGGAAAGACATTTTTCAAATGGAATTTTTACATTTCAAAGAGAACTTTTAGGAATGTAATTTTACATTTCAAATTAGGTGATTTTAATCCCTAACATC
>PYAF01000329.1:1461364-1474004 GCA_007407185.1 Glycine tomentella
AAGTAAAATCTACAGTACATTAAAAAACAATATTCATTGAATAATTAATATCAAAAAGAAAAATAAGTATAATTTTAAAATATTTATACTATTTTTAAAATTAAATTAAAGTTAATTTTAATAATTTATATTTTATTTTGGACATTTATGTCACGTGCTTTCTTATTGTCTTTGTTTTCCATATATTATATTTTCTCACATCATTAATTTTTTCTAACCAAATCAGAAGAAATATTAATTATTTTTATTCAAATAATATAATTTAAATTTAGAGTTTGTTTGATTTTAAAAATATTTCATTTATTTTCTATGTTCACCGTATAATATATAAAAGTGTTATTAATTTGATTTAAATGAATTTTTATAATGATTAATCAAAATAGATATTACATTTTCAAGTAAATAAATTTTTATTTTTCTTTTTGTCTCCTGTAGATTTTACTTAACATTTTGAGCACAAAGGAGAGTGAAAGGAAGTAAAATAAAATAAAACAAAAAGTGTGTAAAATGAGATAATTTTATATATTGTTTAGTAAGAAAGAAAATAAAATGAAAAAGTGTGCTGCATCTACTCATTGTTAATGATGGACCAGTAATTAATTTTTAATTCTTATCCAAAGTAAAATCAAACATATAAATTTTTATCTAAAATCAATTTTAAACTCATAATCAGTTTTTTAATGTGAAACTAAACACATAATTATTTATCTATCCTCTTTCATGTTTTTCAATATTAAATCTCTAATTATTATTAGAAATAAATTTAAGTATTTTTTTAAAACATTTACTTTTATAAAGAATTCATATAATAAGAGAAATGAATAACTCACTTTGTTTTGTCATTTCTTCAACTATCTTCCTCCTTTCATGGGTTTCTGACATAATAACCTTAAAGAAAGGAAAGAAAATGTTATCCAAGTGATCTCAATAAATTCAACAGGGGAGTGAATTAATTTTATAAACTTTTTCTTTGTTAATATAATCTATTTTTTTATATGATAAATATGATAATGTATCAAAATCTTGATTAAAAAGAGAAAAACAAGCAATTAAGATCTCTATTGTTATAAATAAATAAAGTAAATTTAGAATAAAAGTAAAGAGATGAGGGAAAAGAGAATTACAAACTCAGTTTATACTGATTTGATTCAATCACTTCTTGTACCTATGTTCAGTTCCTAAGCAATTCACATGAGAGTTTCAATATCTTTCAAATCTTTTACAACAACAAAATACTCTTACACCTTGGAATCCCTCACACTTTGTATCTGAGTCTTTCAAGAATCAAGAAATACCAAATTCTAGTTCTTACAAGGGATGTCTCACCCTTTGTGTTTGAGTATCTCAAGAATCAATATATACCATGTTCTTGTTCTTACAAGGGATGTCTCACCCTTTGTTTTTGAATTTCTCAAGAACCAAGAGATATCATGTTCTTGTTCTTACAAGGGATGTCTCGTCCTTTTCAAAAGTTTAGATAAAAAATATAAGAATTCGTTCTCTAATTTAGAAGAAATGTTATACATTGAAGTACTAGAAAGTTTCTCAATAATAATTGTATTTGGATAAGTTGTTGATCAAGAACTTCATTATTGTTAACAAGATCTTTCAAAAGTTTCTCATGTATTAAAATGATGAATATTTATAGACAAATTCATGTAAACCATTAGGGGTCATTTTCAAAAGATGCAACTTTTCAAAACACATTTTTTTTGTATAATTTCAAATTTCAAAAAAAACTTTTATATTGTTGCTTACTTTGATTCCATTAGGCAAACAATTTTAATGCTTCTAAAAGAAACTTGAAGACATAATTTAAATTAATCAAATAGTCAAATTTGCTTATTAGAAAAATCTTTTTAACAATTTAATCTAAATTTTGAATATTCTAATTACTTGACTTGTTTATATTCAAAATTCTTCGTGTTATTTTACTTTTGCTTTTTTACTGTTTGTTTTTTGGCATTATCAAAATTTATAACACTATATAATCACAGAAAATACTCAGTGTATAAGTAATATAAAAACCAATGCCATTTCAGTTTTTTTAATGTTCACTTTTTAAAAGATTCCAAATGCCAACATAAATGAATAACTCACTTTTTTTTGTTGCTTCCTCATTTCTCTCTCTCTCTCTTCACGCGTTTTAGATGTAACGTGCTGAAAGAAAGGTAACAAAAATATTCAATGAATAATTTAATATTGAAAAAAAATTAAGTATATTTTTAATCTCTTCAAGTTTTAGAAGATTCTAGGTAATAAGATAAATGAATAACTCACTTTCTTTTGTGTTTCTTGATTTGTCTTATATATTATATATTTTTGCTGATAAAAAACAATTTGTCTTCCTCTTTTCATGTGTTTTAAACATAATGTTAAAGAATTGAAAGAAAATATCTAATGAATAACTAATATTATAAAAAAAAATAAGTATATTTATTAAAATCTTATTTATTACAAGAATCCAAATAATAAGAGAAATGACGACTAACATTTTTGTCACTTCCAAATTTGTCTTCCTTAATTTACTATTTCAAAATGTATCATTAAAAGGATAGAAACTCAATAGACATTTAATATTTAATATAAAAAATAAAATTTATAATTACTCTTTAAAATCTTAACTTTTTATTTTTTCTTCTGTTTTCATGATTTTAGATATAACATTAAAGAGATGTAAAAATTATTTAATATATAATTAATAATAAAAATAATATATTTAAGTGTATTGATAAAATCTTTACTTTTTACAAGACTTTCGATAAGAGAAACAATAACTCACATTTTCATTGTTTCTTAATTTATCTTCCTTGTTTCACTTTTCACACTTAAAATATCAACAACATTAACAACACCTTTAACCCAAGTTAATTAGGGTCGATGATAGATGAACTCAATAACAAATAGTAAATGTGACAGAAAGAGAAAGGGGGGGAGAAAAAAGTGGAAATAAGACAAAAGGGAGAAAAAGTGGTGAAAGGAAGAAGAGAGAAAAGAAGAGAAAAATAACTAAAACAAGGAAATGACTGGAACATAGAACAACTAATGAGTTTAACCCTCCACTAAGCTTATAGTTTTTCTCTACTTCATCCTAAGACATACCGTCCGCTAATCTATATCCCACTCCATTAGGTCTTGTTTAACTACCTTTTCCCATATAAGTTTTGGTCGACCTCTGCCTCTCTTTGTGTCGAGCTCTTGGTAACAAATTCTTGTTCTTACAAGAGCATCCAAGGGCCGTCTCATAACGTGCCCAAACCACCTCAATCTATGCTCCCTCATCTTTTCACATACCGGTACCACTGATACCTTTCTTCGAATATCCTCATTTCTTATCTTATCCATCTTCGTATATCCACACATCCACCTTAACATCCTCATTTCTGCTACCTCTATTTTATGTTCATGTTGTCTATGTGCTAGCCAGCTTTCCGCTCTATATAGCATTGCCGGTCTTACAACTATTCTATAGAATTTTCCTTTCAGCTTAAGAGGAATTTTGCGGTCACACAAAAACCTTGATGCACTCCGCCATTTCATCTTCCATGCTCTAATTTTATGATTTACATCTTCATCAATTTCATCATCTTTTTGCAACATTGACCCCAAGTATCTAAAAACATTTTTATTGGGTACCTCTTGACTAAGTAGATGCACTGTGTCTTGATCACCATCTTTTACTCTCGAAAACTCACACTTCATACACTCCATCTTACTCTTGCTTATCGTGAATCCTTTAGACTCCGAAGTGTTTCTCCACAATTCTAATTTCCTATTAACATCATCTTTGGTCTCATCAATAAGCACAATATTATCTGCAAAAAGCATACACCACGACACTTCCTCTTGAATATCTTTCGTTAGTTCATCCATCACTAAGGCAAAGAGATAAGGATTAAGAGCTGAACCTTGGTGAACACCTACCGTGATAGGAAAATACATTGATGTTCCATTACAAGCTTTTACACATGTGGTAGTCTCATCGTACATATCCTTGATTACATTAACATCGTACATATCATCATATATTATACACTTAAAATATATAATGTTAAAAATATTAAAAAATAATATATATTTAATATTAGAAATAATAAAATTTACATATATTTTTAAAACTCTTGACTTTTTAGAAAACTTCATATGACAAGAGAAAATAATAATTTACTTTTTTTTTTACTTCTTCATTTGTATTTTCTCTTTTCATGGTTTCAGATCCAACTTTAAAAAGATGTGAAAAATTATTTAATGTATAACTAATACTGAAATTTTGAAAAGAATAAATTTAGTATATTTATTAAAATTTTCACACTTTTTAAAAGATTCCATATAATAAGATATTTTAAAAATGTAACATTAAAAACTTTGTCTTTCTTATTTTACACTCAAAAGATGTAACATTAAAAAATATTTAAAAAAGCCATTATATATTTAATATTAGGCTAATATACAGGAAAATGGTTTCTTATCTTATTTTTTGTTTCTAAATTGGTACCCTGACTTTAAAAAATTCTAAAATGATCTCTTTACTTATTAATTCATTATAAATTATTTCTTTCAAAAATTAATTATTTTTTATTTTTGAACATGAATTTGAATCTTTTTCTTATGGATTCAAAACATGAAACTTGTTTTCTAAGATTCACCTTTATGAAAACTATAGAAATCAACTAATATTTGAAACAAAAAGGATCATAGAAGTAATGAAAAAATGAGTCTGATGCATGAAAAGAAAATGGTGTGACATTAGATTTTGGGGATTGCTATTAGCACTACCATAATGGCTAATGACACTTGTAACGACCCGCCTCGTCGCTACGGCATCACAAACTCTAGACGTGTAAATTTAAAATTTTAATGAAAACTTCATTAATCTGATTATGAAAATGGTAGTAAGTTTTTCGCAATAATACAATCATCATACACACAATACAAGTACATCAATTAAATATATATGTATACATATACTATATCAGTACTCATCATTCACATGTTTAGAATTTAATTTAGTTTTACATGTAATTACGATTAAAAATATACATGTCTACAAAAAGGATTAAGGGACTAACTATGAAAAAGTTAATTAACAAAACACAACTCTTTCAAAAAGAGTTACAACGTCATTACGTCGGCTTGACGGCTCCAACAAAAAGAAGATCTCTCTCCAAGGTCACCTACTGCTGAAAGTTCACGATCATCACAGGTACCAATCACACAGTACAACAAATGCAAAGATTAGTTTATTATATAAAACCAACAAGCATCAGATAACAACAATTGGAAAGGAAACAACATTAATAACCACTATCATTACCACAAGTCCATCAGTCCAATACATACTCGACAAACCAATCATCCAATGCATTTCACAACTCAAACAATCATGCATAGAATGATGCATGTACCTGACTCATCTATCAATATGCAATGTGGTACCATCCTCATAGAAATAACATCTCTCAGGAAAATGATGCAGTAGCTCGTCATGGTCACCCTGTGGTGCACTGGTCGCTCCCCTTCATGGTGATCAACCCTGAGTCACAAGGGAGTTCCAAACAGAGTGATGCCCCCTAGTACCCTTGTACTTACTGCCACCATTCTATTTCCTTCCATGAAATATGAAGTATGAACATGAGCACCATCAATGCAATAACCATGGATAGATAAGGACCGGAATTTTAACAATTCTTTTCTCTACTGGGATGCTTAAAATTCGTAAACCCACCCTCATAAGGTTATCCAGTCATGCACCCCTCATGTACATACACAACATCACCGATACACTGACCATGGATAGATAGGGACTGTAATTTTAAACAATCCAATTCTCTCTTAGCATGCTTAAAATTCGTAAATCCACCCTCGCAAGGTTATCCGATCGGTCAATGTACCGCACATGGACATACACAATATACAATCATAGGCACCATCAATGTTTGACCTGACTAGGAACAAATCCTTCCTCGCAAGGGTAACCCGTCATACACCCCCATGTATATCCATATACAATGACATTGTTCACATCAACATTATTTCTCATCAATGTCATTATCAACCTCAACATCATATCATCTCAATATCATCATCATGCATATCAATATTATCTCATTTCGACATCATCAACCACGTCAACATTATTTCATTTGAACATCATCAACTACATCAACATTATCTCATTTAAACATCATCAACTATATCAGTGGCATCTCAATTTCAATATCATAAACTACATCACAAGCAATCACATTTCACATCTACACATAATACATATGCCTAAGATTTGCATTCCCCAAGTCTTTAGAGAATCCAAAATTTCATACATTCACAATTCATCATATCACAAGACTGATGTTTTTAGGAAAATTCTAAATTAAAGAGGAGGACTACAATAAGTAAAACACACTCTTATGTCCATTTAAAAATTTAATAAAAAATTAAATAGAAGAACGCAATTATAAAATTTTGGACAGAGTCTCCTCTGTAATTAAGGCTTTTCCCAAAAATTCAATAATTACAACAACAATATCATTCACAATTTTATCCATCAACAATCCAATTCATCACATCCCATTAGTTAAAAACATTTTTTCTTGAAAACGAGCACACACATGAACAAACACACATCAATCATAAATATATCGCATCCCATTAGTTAAAAACGTAGTTTTTTTTCTTAAAAATCAGCATACAACAGGGACAGGCAGATATCCTCATAGTTGGACTCCCTCACCCCCAACTATGGTACCAAAATTATAACCAAATAATAAACTCCTCTTACCTATCTATATCCCTTTGTTAGCTCATTGAAATGTCATTTTGGGATCTCTCAAGTTCACGTGCTTTGGCTCAAACGTAGAGCTCTATATACCAAATTGAAGATAATTTAGTATAGATTTCATAAACAAGGCTAACATTAGTATTCGGGGTCAAATACCCAATCAAATTTAAAAAGAGACTAAAATGGTATTTTAGGAGTCCACATAAAAAAAGACATCATTTTGAAATTTCGATCACACCAATGTGACCAAGGTTCAACGAGGATCACAGAAATGACATCAGTTTCATAAAAGAGAGACTTTTACAACATCTCATTTTCAAAGGATTTTCAAAGGAAGTATAGAAACAACCAATAACGTTACCCGAATCACAAGAGACATCAAGAAAGACTTAAACTACCTAGAAGAAGACAAAGGAAACTAAGATTACCTCAAGGAAACCAAGAAAGGAGGATTGGGAGCTCCGTTCTCCACCAAAACTTTGAGAATAGTTTCAAAGATTCCGCTCCGATTAAAGGGTTATTCTCCGTGCCGGGGTCTCATAGCAAGCAACGGCGACCCGTGGTTGTCTCCAGTGGCTGTGGGTGGTGGAGGAGGGTGGTGGGGGAGCTTGGGGCTGTTTGGAGGAGGAAGAACCTCCATTTTCATGACTTGGAAGCTTAAATATGTACTTAGCACGCCCAGGCGAGCAAAAATGCCTGCAAAACTCGCCTAGGCGAGCTGACTCTATTCTAGAATTTTCTGCCTTAGTGAAAAATTAATTTCTCATGTTACATACGTTATTTTGACAATCCCAGTGGTCAAAAGTTAAATATATGGGTTAGGAAACTATATTTAAAATTTGAAGGAGATCCAACAGTTAACCAATCTATAATGATGATTTTACTAAAATAGGTTTTCGGGCAAACTTGAAATCACACAATTCAACGCAGCTCAAACAAACTCGGCATAACTTGACACCTACACCAAGCAATTGCACATGGAGAATCCACATAATATTTCAACTAATTATAAACTAATAAAATAGTCAAATAACATAAGAAATACATCGAACATCTATTTTCGATTATTGAAATTTCAGGGCGTTACAACACTACCCACGTGGATGACTTTTTGGTTTATCCTAAAATTACCCCTTGGATGTAAATATAATGAAATCATAATGCTATTTTGCAATTGGGGGTGGAAAAAACAATGAAAATACGATTATGTTGTACAATTTTTTTTCACCCTCAAATATCACAACGGAATCATGATTCTGTTGTGATATTTGATTCCACCCCCAAGTGTGTAACGAAAGTACGATTATGTTTTTGTTATTTTATTTTCACCCTCATCGTGTAATAGAATCATGATTCCATTATGGTGATTAAAACAATGATTGTGTTGTGTTTGTTTTTTGAATAATAAGTGTTTTAAGTTTTAAAAAGTAAAATTTAATTTTTTCATTGTGATTTAACAACCATATTTATGATGGTCTGACAAGCCAATTGTGCCCTTATAAAGCCTACAACAATTTGAACCATCTATTTTGGTGGTGTAATCTTGATCCTTGCTGATAATTGTCTCATGGGAGAACAATACAAGATGCTAATAAATACAACTGGATGGTATGAGACAACTCAATGATATGTGTTAATATTCACCAAATTGGTTTCGAGATGGAGGGAGTCGCTATTGTTGTGTATTATGATGGTGGTATGGTACCAAATTCGGAGGGGGTAGTGTTTGAATGTTCTAATGGTCCTAATTTCATTAACATTAGTGAGGAAATGTTACTTGCTTCTTTGAGAAAAGAAATTATGGATGCCATCAAAGGTGGAAGAAGCTTACTTTACATTTTTACCGTAAACCTGTATATGCAGGTGATGGTTGTGTTGAGTACAACTGTACGGATCAAGCTTGAAGATGACAATGATGTGTGGAAGATATTTTTCATCTTTTCAGAATTTAGTTCTAAAGAACCTATCGAGTTGTATGCAAAGGTTGATTGATCTCTAGAAGAAATCATTGCCCTGTAGTGTAAACCAAGAAAACCAAAATCTGTCGAATAGATCATTTCTCTTATATGTGGATCAATGGCGACAACAAGCTCTTGATAACTCTACGTAGTCATGTTTTTAATTGATGAAATTTATGTTAGTTGTTGTTGTTTGTTTTATGAATTTAATCGAAATTTGATTCCTTATTACATTACTAGGTGTATGTTGTTTAAACATAAAAACAGGGCAAGCATAAAACTATTAAATATAAGTTCATAGAACATAAAAAAAAATTTGTACAAGCAACATCATAAGTTGAGTACCTAATAATAATAATAATAATAATAATAATAATAATAATAATAATAATAATAATAATAATAATAATAATAATAATGTACTCAAACTTCCTCAAAACCCTTTCTGGTAGATACAACGATATGTTTGTCCCAATTCTTATGTAGCCAAAGTAGTATGCTTGGTCCTTGAAAGGTTTGAGGTCTCTGTGTGATGCATATGGGGTCCAAACAACATCAGTCATATTCTTCAATCGATCTTGTGCCTCCCTAGTCGAATCATCCTTGTCGGTACCCCTCAACACCCTCCACCTAGTCGTAAGAGGATGATCGCGATTATACTTTGACACCTTATCACATGCTGGAATGGTGGGTAGATGCTTAGACATCCATGCCTGTAAAACATAAAAACTATTTAAAACCATTAACAAATAAATAATTAAGTACACACAAAAAAATATTTATCATGAGTAACGCCACATAATCTATCATTTCCTTGCTCTCATACAGGCTCACATGTGACAATTGGTCATAAAGATAAGGAAGTGTAGCTACTCCACAAGTGTACTCATTGTAGTGATCTAGATTATTGATGTACTGCAGCTAGCTGATGTGTACATGCGTCGATCTCTTGTTCACAAATATGATATTACCGAGCAAATGCAACAAATGCGTCCTAGTAGCCCATACATATGAGTGACTATGAAGATATGTATGATACTACCCCTCTAACCAACTTAGTTGCACCTTTCTGCCTACTGACATCGCAATATTTACCTCCTGGTTCGTCATAATACCAAGTTGTGACCTCAACAAACCTCTGTCCTTCTTGGTGTAGCTCGCCATTGTGTGGCCAAGGAGCTGACCTATGATAGGTAGATGTAAAAGACAAGACACATCATCAAGGGTGATGGTCATTTCTCCAAGTGAAAGGTGGAAAGAGGAGGTCTCATTGTGCCATCTCTCAATAAAGGTGTTGATTACGCCATTACTCACGTCTATGAACTGCGTATCATATAGGTCCAAGAGCCGTCGACTGTGTAGGGTAAGAAATAACATTGCTACCATGGCTAACCAACTTCAACTTCCATACATGCCCAACTTCGTGGTCCATATAGGACCGAAGCAATGTCAAATCCCTAGGGCCTCCTCCAGACGAGGGTCCAATGATATGGTCAGCAGGTAGTATTTTGTGCGTGTACCTCGGGTTATGGTTGTGCCTCTACCTTAGGTTGTCCCTCAGGCTTTATTGTCTGCTACTGCTGAGCCAAGTCTATATCACGACGTGCTAACACAATCATATGTCGCAACCTCTGTACCTCAGCATAAGAGACATAGGCAGTATGTTTCATGCGAACCATCTGTAAAAAAAGAATAAAATTTATAATTAGAAGAAAAATTTACTTAAATAAGAAATTAAATAATTTATAAAAAAATCACAATGCAAATACGATTTCATTGTGTTTTTCAACCCATAAAACAACATAATTGTACTTCCATTGTGCTTTTGTTTTGTTTTGCAAAACAACACAATAGAACACAATATAATCGTACTTCCATTGTGTATAAAAACAAAACAAAAAAAAAAAACTTACCACCATAAAATGGGAAGAGAAAGGGAGAAATGAGAGAGAGACTTGAACGGAAAAGGGATGGATGCACAAAGAGGAGAAAGTTGGGTGCAAGTGTTGGGGAAAGGGAAAAGAGAAAAGAGAGTAGAGGGAGAAAGAAAGGTACTAAAGGAACGGGAAAGGGTGGGGTGAGAAGAATGGGTTGGGAGGATGGAGAAATATGTCTTAGGGCAATTTGGTCTTTTCTTATTACTTTTCAAAAAGTGGCACTACTTTACAAAAAGTAAGTGACACTTCTTTTCAAAAAGTGGTAGTGGAAATAATAATTGGGGGGTGAGAATAATAGTTTCCTTAAATTTTTGGATTTTTTATTGATCATGAGACTCACTTTTTCATGTGTTTTTTTTCCACCTTGTTTATGTCTCTTTTTGGTCCAAACATTGATTGATTTTCATTCTTTTCATGTAGATATATCTAATAAGACATGTTTCACATCTTGAATCAATAAAATAAACGTTTAAAATTATGTTCAAAAAATAAAATAAAAATCAATTTTTCAAAAGGACTAACTAGTTAATTTGTCACGAATTAAATAAGTAAGAGGACCATTTTATAACTTTTAAAAGTTAGGGACTAATTTATAACAAAAAAATAAATTAAGGTGTCATTTGTTTAATTTAGCCTTAATATTAAAAAGAATAAAATTTACATATATTTTTAAAATCTTAATTTAGCAATGACTTACTCTTATTGTTACTTCTTCATTTGTCTTTCCCTTTTTATGGTTTCAAATGCAACATCAAAGAGATGTGACAAAAACTATTTAATGTATAATTAATTTTAATTAAAAACAATAAATTTAAGTATAGTTATTAAAATCTCTACTTTTTAAAAGATTTCGGATAATAAGAGAAACTATAGCTAACGTTTTCACCGATTCTTAATTTGACTTTCTTATTTCATGCTTAAAAGATGTAATGTTAAAAAAGATAAAAAAAATATATATTATATATTTAATATTTAAAAGAATAAAATTGACATATATTTGTTAAATCATGACTTTTTAGAAGACTCTAGATGACAAGAGAAAATAATAATTTACTTTTATTTTTTTATTTCTTCACTTGTCTTCCTCTTTTTCACCATTTCAAATGCAAATAATGTGAAAAAATTATTTAATTTATAATTAATATTAAAAAAAATATTTAAGGATATTTATTAAAATATTCACTTTTTTACATATTTTGGATAATGAGTGAAATGATAATTCACATTTTTATCATTTTTTAATTTTTTTTATTTCATGCTTAGAAAAACAGTAAAAAAGATAAAAAAAAACATCGTATATTTAATATAAAAATATTAATTTTTTAATATTCTTTAAAATCTTGACTTTTCATCTGACTTCATGTTTTCATAATTTCAGACGTAACGTTAAAAAGATGTGAGAAAATTATTTAATGTAGAATTAATATTAAAAATAATAAATTTATGTATATTTATTAAAATCTCCACTTTTTAAAAGATTTCGACTAATAAGAGAAATGATAACTCACGGTTTTTCCTCTTCTTAATTTGTTTTCCTTATTTCAAGCTTTGAAGATGTAACACAGAAAGAGATAAAAAAATCAATATATATTTAATATTAAAAAATAAAAAATACATATACTTTTTGAAATTAACTTTTTAGAAGACTCCATATGACAAGAGAAAATAATATCTTACTTTCATTTTGTTACTTCTTCATTTGTCTTCCTTTTTTCATAAGTTGAGACGCAACATGTGAAAAGATTATTTAATTTATAACTAATATTAAAAAAATAAACTTAAGTATATTTATATAAAAGTAATAAAATTTACTAATATTTTTTAAATCTTGAGTTCTTATTTGTCTTCCTCTTTTTATGATTTCATATGTAATGTTAAAGAGATGCGAGAAAAAAATATTTAATGTATAATTAATATTAAAAAGTGGAGATTTTAATAAATATACATAAATTTATTATTTTTAATAT
>PYAF01000329.1:1481142-1493211 GCA_007407185.1 Glycine tomentella
AACTGGTGGAATGAGTGTCTCACTTGCTGGCCCTGATGGTCGGGTCATAGGTGGTGGTGTTGCTGGACTTTTAACTGCTGCTGGCCCCATTCAGGTATGTTATTTTCTTGACTACTTTTATATACAAGATTTTGCTTGTAAGGATAGGTTTGTATATCAAATGTTGGTACTAATGAAAGTGATTCATTAATTTCTAAGGTAAAATGTGTTTTAACTTTTTAAGTCCCCCTCTAGATTTGGTCAAAATTGATTTTAGTCTCTACATTTTAAAAAGAATGGCTTTAGTTATTGTTTTTTTCTAAAATGTGGTGGATTTCGTGCTTGACCTGTACTTCATTTTGACTTGACCAGAATGAAATTCACAACCACTGTTTTTCGAATGTAGGGGCTGAAACCAATTTTTACCAAATCTTGAGCAACCTAAAGTACATCTCTCACTCAATTTTTAACCTTATTTTTTTATCCTTACTGACCCTAAACTGGAATTTTTTTCCTGGCTGTTTTGAATTGAAACTACTGTTCGGTTGAAATTATAACTTGCATAACATATCTCAAAACATAGAGAGAACAGATTAAAAATCTTTATCTAAGGAATATTTGGCAAATGATTGCTTTCAAAACATTATTAGCATACTATATGAGGCCTCTCTTTTAGGTTGCATGACCAAGATCTTTGAACCTGTACTATTTACATTTGAATTAATGGTAGAAATAAAGATACAAGTCATTAGATAGATAATCTCAGGTCTTAATACATTGTAGTGCTCTATATTTTTCTCAAATGATAGTTTTCATGTCTATGAAGAGTGCATTGGAAATTTATTTGCAATGGTTTCAGATTGTTGTAGGAAGCTTCATGCAAAATTGTTACAAGACCCAAAAGAGGAAGTATCAACGTGAACAACAGATAGTGGCGGCCATCCCTACTTCAGCTGGCCCAGAAATAGTGACAGCAGCAAGACCTATCTCACAAGCAAATGCTGCTGATGGGGAGAACTTTCTGATACCTATCTCTCTGATTCCAGACCAAAACCAGAGAGAATCTGTCAGTGTTTCAAGTGACAAACAGAACCTAGATGCTACTCCTGATGCTGCTGCTACTTGGAATGGTTCTGAGGAATATTCAGACCAGAGGACTTCCCCAGACATCAACATATCTTTGCCAGATGAATAGAACAAGGTTATGCTACTGTTTTTTTATTTTATTTTTTACTTTTGTCATTTTTTTTTATCTGCAAATGTTAATTGTTATTTTGTCAGCAGGAGTGATCGAACTCACGATCTTATATCATGATTAACCAACCTTATATCTCCCTTACTTTTTTGTCATATGATATCATGTTTCACCTTTAGGTCAATAATCCATCATATTGAAATTTTTTTCCTTCTGTTTTCAGGTGATGCAGAGGCTGACATGGTAGTAATGAATGAAACTAACACCGGAACTCTGTCATGACAACTACTAGGTTATATGGCATGATGTACAGTTGTCAGAAATTAGAAAGGATTATTATTATTAAGGCCTCATTATTTTTTCTTATTACAGTTTCTGTGGAACATTTATAAGTTTTTCTTTCTTTTCTTCTTGAGAGGTGGAAGAGATTACCAAAAGACTTCGTAGTAGGCTATTTATTATTCTGTTGGGATTGTTCGGTAAAATTATTTGTAATTTTCAACTTTTTGCACATTTGGGAAACTTCTAAGAGTTTTTCTCATTATCATGGATCCAAGAACTATATACATAAAAGTTGCTTCTGATACCTTCCTTGAAACTGATATAAACCATAGGGATAACATTTATATATTTGTAGGTGCTGGTGCTTGTGGATGGGCTTTTGATTTAAATTGGATTTGCCCAAAATACGTGTTTTTGTCTATCAAACTCGAAACCCAGTCCCTTATGGTCATTATTATATGACAATTACTGTAGGGATCAAGGCTGGGGGTGGCCCAAAGTAGTTGGGTTTTGCTGCTTTCCCTTTTGCCCCATGATCGCAAAATAATAATCAATGACAATTTTTTTTTTCAAATAAAATGAATGATTGAAGTTTGTAATGGATTATCTAGAATGTGTTTAAACTTTAGACTTTCATTCAATTTGCAAGAGGCACAATTTTTTTTGGTATATTCATTAGAATTTGATATCTTAATTTGATGTTTGACTATTGAAGATCAAATATAATCTAACAAGTTTATGAAACTGCTTTCTAATAGTATTTTACACGTGGTGCGAAAAAGTGGAGTTTTTTTTCCTTATAATGGTTGGTTTCTTGTTTTGTTTTCGGCAAGAACTCATGTTTGGGCCCGTTTGTCTAAGTTCATGTTTTTTAAAAAGTTTTTTTGGCATTATTATTTTTTAAATATTTTTGATTTGTTTGTTTAATTTTAAAAAGAAATCTGCTTCTTCTTCTTCTTTTTTTTTTTTTTTACAAAACAAATCCTGCTTCTTAAAAAAACACTTTTTTAAAATGCATTTTTTAATTTGTTTCTTTAATAGTTTAAACAAACTCACCCTTTGTGAGTTTCTTTCTTGCTCGTGTTTTTTCATGCGTGAGTGTGAAGTAGTTGGGTTGGGCCGGATTTGAAGCGCTGGAACGTTGCTGAGTTGCCGCACTTGACAGGCTCGTTGCGTTCTTGGGCTGCTAAGATTTTAACTATTGGGCCGGATTTTGACCTTTCTGGCCCGAAGCCTTAATTGTTGAGCTTCTTTTCAAGAGCACAATAGAGCCTGTGTTAGACTACAAGGAAACTGTGGCAAAAGACATGTTAAAAAAGCAAGAGAAGGTGACATGCCTTTGCACGTGGCATCAACAATAGGAGATGAGAAATTGAGAACAAGGTTAAGCTCTAACTCCAAATGGATGGTTCCAACAAAAGACCTGAGAAACTGCATTTGATGTTGAACTGGAAAACACCTCTTCTAGAGAATAGTGTAGTAATTAAAGGAATGCTGCACTAGAATTTCGAAATGTAAACAACACAGATTGAGCTTAATTTCTAAACATATTCGGAGTAAAATTCATCACTATTGATATAACATAAAAGTCAAAAAACTTATATAATTCACAACCATTTATAATTGGATGAATACATAAAATATTAATATATTGTCAATATAAACCATTTCTCCTCTCATTTAGGTCAATATTAATAATATGTATATATATGTTTATCTTTTATTATCCTTAAAATGTATATTTTTATTATTATTTAATACTAATACTAATACTAATATTAATATTAATAATATTATTTATATTCCTTTTAATTATATAAAAAAACTAGTTCTTCATAAAGTTCCAAGCGCATGCAACCTTGTCATCATTTCTTTTCTTTTAATTATATATTTTTTAAAATTTAAAATACTCTTACAAACAAGACAATATAGTGATCAAACCATAACAAGGCCAAAATGGCCGTACTAGTTAATAATGCATGTAAGTAATAAAGCAACGTGTCATTGGACAATAATGATCCAAACAAGGCATAACTACGTATTTGACGACAGACCATTTGTCTTCGCTTCTAATTAGTCACATTGCCCAAAATCACTACATAACACACCATTTTGGTCCACTGTTTTTGTGCATTATTGGTTGAGTATGTTTTCCTTAATACATTTTTACTTAAAATGAGTGAGTTTAATTTTGGTTCATTTGTTTTTTAAATTGAGATTATTTTTCCAAGTAAAATTAGTGAATTTTGCTTTTAATCCATGCATGAAATTTTCTTCTTCTTTAATTTTCATTTTTCTTTTGAAACCACTATTTTTATAATTTCCCTAGCATTCATTTTAAAGTAGATAACTAACATTCATTCTAGAGATATAAAAAAAAGTAATTAATTAGTGTTATATGTTGACATGATACTGCAAACACAAATGGATAAGCATGAAATTATCACCTAACTTTTCGTTAAACACATAAGTAGTTAACAAATATCACATAATTTTTTGTTAAAAAATAATGATATTATGTTTTTGAAGGATGAAAAACAAAGAATAAAATTTAAAAGAACCAAATTTAAAATCAATTCATTTTATTAGGATTAAAAACATATTTAAGTTTAAATAGTAAATGCTATTTTTTTTTTTTTTTTTGGAATGAACCACTAAACAATCTTCCTTGAGATGAGTTAGACCATTATATGCACCAAAATTCTCCCTTTCAGTATTTAGCATAGTTATATGATTAAACTTGAGATTACTATTTAATTTAAGTTGAAACAATCCTATGCTAATTTATCTATACACTATATAATATTTTTAAAAATTGATTAATGATACATTCATATTTAAGTTCTTTTTTAAATAAAATATAGTAGATCATTCTCAAAATTATTTTAACAAAAAGTGTTATATATAGAGAGACACTATAAGTATGAAATTATAGCTACTTTCCCTTAAACATATAAGTAGTTAATATAACACATCCACAGAGAAAAAAAATAATGATATTATATTTTTGATGGATGAAAAACAAAGAACAAAATTTATGAGAACCAAAATTAAAACTTGTTCATTTTACAAGGATTTAAAAAATATTTAAGTTTAAATAATAAATACTAAAATAGTCATTTTAATTTTTTTAATGAACCACAAGCAATCTTCCTTGAGATGAGTTAGACCATCATATGCAAAATTGTTTTTTCTCTCATTATTTAACACAATTATAGGAATTCAACTTAAGATCATTAATTAAGTTGAAATAATCCTAGGCTAATTTATCAATACAATAGATGATGTTTTAAAAAATGATTAACGATACATTGAAATTAAGTTACTTTTAAATAAAATAGATAGAAAATTCTCAAAATTATTTTAACAAAAGTGTTATACACACTGTAATTTTATTATTTTCAAAGTAATTTTTATCAATTAGTAATTAATAATTTTGCATGGTCATAACATAATTTTAATACTTATTATTTTAATTTTATTTATATTTTTTTAATTGTAATTTGATCTATCCTTTTTTATCCGTTAAAATTAAACACGATATTAAAGAATTTACAATACATATTTTACTCAACTAATTTAGCTATAACCTTGACCTATCTTCTTTAAGAATTTATAAGATATAGTGCAACTTGAATATTATTTATAGCATCCAGCCAACATTCTACAACATCTTAACCCTCAAGTAGTTGTTGCACATCAATCAAGGAAAATAGAGAATACAATAGACAATGTTGATCTCTACTATAGAAAATGTTGTTGGAGAGACAATAAAGTATCTACATCCTTAACAATGTGTTTGTTTTTCAGTTCGTGGTGACTTTGGATTTTGAAACATGTGCTAAACATATAGTGTAAAAGTAACAAATATTTTTACTAGGTTTAAAATCAATTACTTTCTCAATATTCAAAACTTAAGATCACTAATTAAACAATATATATAAGAAGTTTTGCATTTTGATAGTTACTCTTTTAAAATTATGTAATATCTTTAATAGGGTGGAAATTAAAAGATTAGGCTACTCCGTGGTGTTTAAGGTCTATTTCATTTCATTTGAAGTCCAACATGGCTTAACTTACTTTTTTATTATAAAAGAAGTCTAATTTAGATTTTTTAAGAAGTATTTTTAATTAAGTTGGTCAGGCTGTGTTTCTTTAGAGAAACCTACTAGCCTTGACAGGTTGATTTGTAATTAAAAAATATTATTTTTTTATAAAACTATTAATATTTAATATATAATATTATATTATTAATTTAAAAACTAAAACAGTATACTTTTTTTATACCAAAGCTAGTTTTAATATCTATAAAATGCAAGATGTTTTGTGGTTTTAACCATTTTTAGTGTGATAGGTCAACCAATAATAAGCTTATTAACCTGTGTAGTAATAGACTCATTATCTTTTAAGTTCATTCAATTATCATTATCTTATCAAGTTAATTTAACTTGATATACATAAATATAAATATTTCTAGCATAGAGATAATATTTACTATATGGTATAAATACAGTACATAAAAAATTAAAATAACACATTCATACAAAATTTTATTACAAACTTGATCATTATTTTGATACATTTTAAACATTTGAGTATATAATTATGCTTTACAAACATTATATTCACGTTGTAGTAATGGCGGTGACTTCTGAGAAGAAAGACGAGGACGATGTGTTGACAACGTCAGTATTGAAGTCTCTTAAGTTGCGTGAAGGAGATCGGTGGAATTGGTGGAAGAAAGAAGGAAGGTGCACTGTCTAGTCTAACCAAAGACAGATGCACTTCACATTCATATATTTGATGAAAAGAAGCACCCAATTTGAGTCGGTCTATATCAAATTCAATCCTTACTTCTTACTTCTTCCAAGTACTAAACTCAATTTGGATTGGTGTCAAGTTGTTTGGAAGTAGATTCATTGAAGTCAACTAAAATAAAATTAATGAAAAAAACAAAAAAAAAATCACAAACTCATCAATAGTTATTTCTTCTTCTTCTTCTTCTTTTATAGACCACAAATTTTTTCAACCATACAATCTTATTCGAATAGAATAAAACATATTCATTCTCAATATATAACACAATTTATTCTCAATATTTAACACAATTTTTATCCGGAGTCTCAAACTTTGATTAAATTTAAACAATCTTGCGCTAGTTAAATCACTTGGTAGTGTAATTATTTCTCTTAAATCAATAGTTTTACCTAGTCATTAGTTAGTTTTCTAGAATTTTGAGAAAGTTTATTTAAACTTAAAAAATAATTTTAAAATAAGTAATTTTTAAAGAAAAAATATTATTTACTTCTTAAAAATATTTATTTTAAGTAAAAATAATTTAAACAAATATATCGAAAAACCATAAAAAATGTTTATTTTATCCTAAAAAACATTTATTTTAAAAATTAAGCTCAAACAAACTAACCGTTTATCTACGTCATGAGCTTGATCGAAAAAATGGTTAGTATGTCATATTGATTAGAAACTTGGTGCATGTATTTTTAGTTGGAATAAAATGAGAATGAGGAAAGATCTTCGTTCTCTGGTTTAATTAGGGGATTGTTATAATCGTATCAAGAAATGGTTAATATGTCATATTGATTAGAAACTGAATTTGTCTAGTTTGATTTATTTTGAAACAACCAATTGTACGTTTTATAGCTTTTTGAGAAAAATAATAGGCAATTATTTCTCTACACTTAAATTAAAGTAAACATCCATTAAGGATTGAATTTATTATATTCGATATATTTCTAAATGATATATTAGTTGTAATATTTTGATTTTTGTGAGTTTGTATTTACATAAATTTGTTCTCAAACTTATCACTTTACTAACAAGTTCGTTCAGTTGATAGGTATATTTAAGTAAAAAATAATCATCAATACAATACCAAAAATACTGTAACTAAAAGGTGGAGATATAACTTAGTTGTAAAAGAAAAAACAAAAGAAAATAAATCGTGAATTTAATTCGCTTCACTATAAAAAATTAATGATTAACAACTAATATTTATATAAAAATTATAGCTAAATGATCATAAATTCAATTATGTCTTTAAGTGGAGTCACATGAATGATTCTACATATATATCAATTTAATTATAACAGTTATTATATTATAATTTATTTTTCGTTTTCAAAGATTAATAAAACTTATTTATTTTCTAAATTTATTTTTAAGGTGTATACTTTTATTAATAATAATAACAAGAAATAATAATAGTAATAATAATAATAATAATAATAATAATAATAATAATAATTGAAGCATTTGGTAGAAAATGATTTAATTAAATGTAGTAGTTTTTTTTACCTATAATTAATAATTTTTTTAACAATTCCTGCGCATCCAATTCCAACGATCAACAAGAAAGAATTGATGGAGTATAATTTATGATGTTTTCTTACGGTAGGTATGAGTAGGTGTCCACAAGCCAACTTTTGCTGCAAATTTTAAATAATGAACTGAGTTTGATATAGTATGTACGTACTAAATTTTGTGTACGTAAATATAGTTTTTTTTTTTCTAAAATATGTTCTGCGTTTCTAATAAATTAATAAATTTTATGTTTATTTTTTTATTGAATTTTTAATAAAACAGTAATTTTATTTTTTTATTCTTGTTACTTTTTTTAATCTTTGATAAATTAATAAATTTTATGTTTATTCTCTAATAAAAATAATAATTTATTATTAGTCCTTGAAAAAGACTAATTATGCTCATATACATTGTACTCAACTAGTCATGAGAGGATGGTATTTTCTTTTCCCTTCTAAACTCAAAATACATTGGTGAATCGGAAAATAATTATATATACTGATGATTAAATGTGTCACTAATTTTATTAATGATCATTTAAAAGAATTAACAGACTGTAGGTTAGAGAAGTGGCGCCGGAATCTTTCTTAACCTGTCTTTGAAAACGAGAGTTAAAGACACTACCTTCAACCTAACATTTGTTGAATAACCCTTATTCAGTTTTTTTCACACTTTAATTAGAAACTTAAACCAAAATACGCATGCATGTGTTTTGTGTATTGTAGCCAAAACAAATGCCAACTCTCTGATTGGCTATTAAGACAAAGACACGCAACTAGAATAATGATAATATTGTTAAGGATAATTCATTAATTCAAGGTGAATAATAGCAAAGTAAAAGTCAAGATGATTCACACATTCAAATGTTTTAGTTTATAATAGTTTGTATATATCATACCAATGATCGTGAAATGGATTATAAATTTGATGTTGAATATACCCTCTCCGAAAACCCCAAGCGTATTGCGCACAAACTATACATTGCATTTGCATAGCTTACAAATGCTCGCCAAAATTTTAACTTAAAAATTCACACAAAACATTGATGTAGCAACATCATAATATATCACTATATCCATTGAATGAAGCAAATTTGAAGTTAATTCAAACCACTTGGCGGATTAGTGGGAAAATTTCGCTTCTCCTTGACATAATCTATTCTTAAGCTAAGATAATATCACTGATTAATGTTAACACCAAATATAAATTAATATTTATCCTTGGTTTGCCTGTGCGATAAAGAAATAAAACTAATAGATAATATTCAGGGTATAAAGTCTAAGTCTGTAATGAATAATAATGATGTATAAGTGGAGATTAGTCACTATTTGAAATTTAAATTTATGTTAATAATTAGTATTAACATGCTAATTAAGAACTCCATTTATGTACCATTTGACTAAGGGATAAAGTTTCAGGTGGAGATTTAGAAAGATTTGTGACTATTGATAACGATTATTACTTCCAATCTTATTCATAGTAGTGTATTCATTACAAAAGTTACATTCCATATTCACCCGCCAGAAATTAACTTGCTCTATACCATTTACAACATTATGAAAATAAAACTACCAAAAATTCATGATCAAACTTGTTGAGGTAACAATGATATTATAACTTTTTAATAGTTATCTATAGGAGAAAAATGGATACACAATAGAAAAAAAAAAATAAGAGAAGGAACATTTGAAATATTTCTATATAAAATGAAAAAGAAAGTAAAGCGTTTTATAGTAGCATTATATATAGCTATTAATAATTTAGTTGTTAAAACAGTTAATAATATAATAAGTACACGTACCACTGAATACATGCAACTAACTAACTTGAGATTGTTTTAGTTCAATAACTCAAAAATATAATTTTGTCACTCATAATTTTATCTTATTTAAGCAAAATTATCTTGTAGAAGATACCTATAGTTCATAAAAAAAGTTAATAAGTATAAAATGATATATAAGGATAAGTTTATGTAATTTTTTATATATATCTTTATTTGCAAGCAAAATTTTAACTTAGGAAATTATAGTTTTAGATTATTTTATATTTAAAGATTAAATATTTATTAAAAATTAAAAATGAATAATATAAAACAAGTAGTAACTATTGTATTGTAATATTGTACAATATTACACGAGGAGGTAACTCAATATTTTATTGAAATACTGAAGGCAAAAATGTAAAAAAAAAAAAAGGTTATAAATTCAGATACTACTATTAAATACCCGCACCTAGCTAGAAATGAATATTTCTAATGTGGATGGAGAGTGAGTCGGAGGGAACAAAACCCACCCTGATGTACAGCCCAATGGCTTCAAACACTTCATAATTCATTATTTGCACCAGAAAAGTAACTAAAGCATTTTTTTTTGTGTACTTTGTTTCATTTTAATTAAATTTGAATAATTGTAAAAAAAAACAACAACTTTATGTTGCAAACTGGCTATGCAAGAGTAACAAACTAGCATATAGAAAATTAATTATAATTGAAGACTAAATAACTATTCAGAATCTATTTCAAGATCAGTTATTATCTAGTGCAAGATAGATGTCATTAATCACGTGTCATAATTGAAGTACCATTTTACTTTGTTTGTTATAAAAAAATTACAGTATTTTGACAATACTAAAAAATGTCAATTACTAACAGGTAAAGTTTAAAAATTGTCAAACCTTAAAATTGAATCTACCAATTTTATTTAGTGAAACTTAAATAATTGTTAGATTTTATGAGTCTAAATTTACAGTAAGATATGTATTACAATGATATTAATATTATATGTGCTGATAATATATATTTATTGAGATCGACAACATCAAATTCGTACATGATAAGATACTAAGGGAAGGGAATACAAATCAAGACAGCAGAAAATTGATGAAATAATGTAAAATCAAGTTGATATATCTTCCCTTGGACATAAATTTAAATTATTAATTAAAAATTAAAGACATTTAACTTTTTTATTTCTGCTTTAAATTAATTTAAATACTATAGGACTTCATGAAATTGGGGATGATAAATTGAAAATGTTTGTATCTTTTTTTTTTTTGGTAAACCCATGATTTAGTACCCTGTCGATCATTAAAAATACAAAAGTAACAATATTTTTCATTGACAGCATTTTAGTCTAGTCAAGAACAGCCTGTGTCTGCGTATTATTTTCCTATGCCACAATTCCATTTGATGCTGATACATCAACAATAAAAGCATTTTGTCTCTGTACCCTAGAAGAAAAGCATTTTGTCTCAAACTATTTGACCCTCATTTGGCCAATGAAAAATCAACAGATACCAGAATTAGAATTAGAATTATACGGTAAAATGTTGCTTTGAATTAATTAATTTAATATTTTGATCTTTGTATATATACCTCTGATATCTTGAACCTTTAAATTTTAGATATACAAAATAATTATAACACTTTTGAATATAATTTTTATTATTGATTATGAGACCCGGCCACAAGATGATAATTGATAAGTAAGTCCCTCTCTTTTTCTAATGAGTAATGTAGTGTTGGAAATATTACGTTAGTAAATTATATTTTTAATTTATTTGATAGTTAAAGAAAAAAGAAAAAAGAAAGTCGTGGATTCAAATTTTTTCTACTAATTATTAATATTGGCCTATAAAAGAATTTATAGATATATCGCGATAATTTTTCCATCGATTAGAATTTGAATCTAAAAATGACAGAGACGACAATTTGATCATCTATAAGTTAAATAATTTAAACACATTACTCAAGTATGTTTTTATTCAAAGTTAATAAAAAAAAAAACCATAGTTTAACTCAAGTACTGAAGTTCATTCATAATTATAAACCCAGATCAAGATTCTTAACAAAAATAAAAATAAAAACAAATTGCATTCGTTACCCTATATTAGTTGAAGCGACTAAAAGAAAGAACTTCATTATTAAATAAACGGTATTATGTGCTGGCTTTGATTAATAAATGAAAGGCAAGAATGCTGTCAACACAATTTCTAGTATAATAAGATATTTTTCCAACATAATTTTTTTTATATTAAATAATAAATAAAATTTGTTGAAAAGAAGGTGGAATCTATATACTGTTCAATGAACTTATATAAGTTTTACTTAATAGTTAATAGTATAATTAGTTAAATTATTTGTAAACTATTCAAATTTAACAAGTTCAACAATTGATTTTTTTAGTAAAAAAGGTCTGATTTGATTTTGACCTCGCCTATATGAATAAAATAGATTCAATTTTTATGAAGTTGATATTAAAGACTTTTAAATAACTTGTACGTGTAGACATGAT
>PYAF01000329.1:1496539-1524433 GCA_007407185.1 Glycine tomentella
CACTAGATTTTTCAGAAAATGAGGTAAATAGATCTCCAATATAAAAAATGAATTTTTATAAAATAACCTTTAAAATATACATAATATTAAAGAAAAATATTTTTTTTCCTCTCTTTCTTCTTAAGATCAAAATGAGATTTAATACTAAAAAAAATAATGAGAAATTTTGAGAAAACCTTCAATTTTATATCACATTATGAAATTTACCAAAAAATTATCTAAAATTCTAATTTGAAATTTAACATTAAACATACTCTAAGAAATTGATATTTCAATATCAGAGCTTAGTTAATTAGTATAATTTATTGAGACTAACAATATATGAGGTAAGTCTCACTTTTTAATTAAAAATTTATACTAAGTCTTAATAATTTTTAATTAATTATATATACATACATATATATATATATATATAGAGAGAGAGAGAGAGAGAGTCCAGCATTGTCTTTGAGTTTTGGTTCTAGGTCTTTGGCGGCTTGGCTTTCTTTTTCTTGGATTAACCATTTTTATCCTTAATCCGGGGTCATGGTTCTGAAACTACAGCTTTGCTAATAAGTAAAAAAAAACTGTCGGTAGGTGGGTCTTTTTTGTTTTAGAAAATGTTCCTGTTTGCTACTAGGGCTAAGGTGGGTCCCACTTTGTGTTTGAGATGGCCCTCAACACAGGCCACGTGTACGAGCCTCTTACCGTGTTCACCCAGGCCCGCTGTTGTGTTCATAGTTTCTTTGTTTGGTTTCAGTTGCTTCAATCTTCATAGTTCTGGAAAAAGTAAAAGAGTGTGGAATAATAAATACCAAATCTCCTTTTTTTTTTCTTTTTTTTTTTCTATTTTGAATACAGTGTCATGAGAAGTCACCATCATTAAAATGAACTGATGGATGATTAAACAGATACAACAATAATGGCTTCCGGGGATTAAGAGTTCTTAAAAGGGTTCATTTAATGCGAGAATGGGGTTAGTTTTCTGTGGCCGAAAGGTGAGATAACATAGTTGGACCACAGTAGTAGGGGAAACTAAATTAGAGTGGGAGGTTATAGGCCCAGCAACTCAATGAATAAAGGGGATTTGATACGCAACATCTTCATAAATTTTCTTTCGAGTCCTTAGATAATACGGGGGTTAACTAACAATAATTTTTAAAGAGATAATATCTTATATTTTTTAATAAGGTGATTCAGAATTTGAATTAAGTTGATGCTTAAATATAAAATAAGTAGTGTTGAGAAGAAAATACTTATTTTATCTTTATATGTGTTTATAACAAAAATTTGTCATTATTATTTTCGATAAAAACAATTTTCTATTAATATCATGATAGACTAAAAAAATATATAATACAGTGTTTGGTCTATTATTTTTTTGAAATATCAGATAACTTTATGTTAGTGTCTTAGTGATATAATTAAAGTCATTTATATCTTCCATCTAATAATAAGGTCATTATAGTGGCTACCTACAAAAGTATGTGCTAGATTTGTACGTATTTAGGTCGACTAGTTTTTCATGTTTGGACTTTGAACCAAAAAGTATTTATGAGGAAGAAGCATGATTTTTACGAAGATGAAGGGTTATTGATATGTCACATTGTCATTAGTACATACAAAATATTGTTACTAGCTATACTAATATCTAACTAAAGAGACTAATGGTTATCTTTGTTCGAGTGGTATGTTTTTCAATTTATATATATATATATATATATATATATATATATATAATTATTTTATTATATCAATAAATGTGACGTATGGATGAAACTCTGATAAAGAAAAAATGATTGTGGTATGTATATCTATCTAATCATTTACTTATCTAAATAATTATGTAAAGTTGCTTGCATAAAATATAAATGAAAACAAAAGGAAAATTGCAATTTTAAATGGCTATCATTCATCTAGCTATCTGCGTAGTCAATTATTATGTTCTGCAAGCCTTTTCATTACTTCTAATTATTTGGGTAGTACTATTCTTTATTATTTTACAAAATTACTACGCTATAATTAGATTAAAGAAATGATTATGTACAAAACAAAAATTGCATAGCACTCACGCATTTCATTACACTTTGTTACATACACATTTAAAAAAACACAAGGAATACGTATTCCTACAACATGATTACTATATAACAAAGGAACACATGATAATATTGAAGGATGCTGTGTGCATTGTGCTATCTGACTGACTTATAAGCATACCAATTAAAAGAGAAGGACATAGTACTAATCCAAGAATAGACTCGAGCATGTTCATTACCACTGTACCAGAAATTTTTGGCTCATACCATTTGATTTTTTTTTCAATCAAGAAGTTACAATTTTGGTTCGACTATTCTTAAAGTCCGAAACATAATTATTATGGATTGTTGTGACCGCAAAAGAGAGCAATACTTGAAATTAATCTTCATGCGTATTTCATGGGGTACCTCTGTTTTACTTACAAGGGCACAACACCGTTGTTGATATAATTGTGGTTGTTGATGTCATGATTGTTCATAAGATGTTTATTTTTCATCTCTTATCTTCCTTTATTGTAATTATTTTTATTTGGATCATTGGAATTTTTTTTTCTTTTCTCTAGTACTACACTGTTTCTGCACACATTTTTATTTCGTTTTTAATCTTAGATAATACACATTTGTTAAAAGAAAATCTTCTACTACGCATCCGGCAGCTGCATGTGCAATTTTAATGGTGGACCCTAACTTCCCAGTCACTGTCTATATCTATTACTAAAAGACAGCTGAATTGATATCGCAAATCATTCCTAATTACAAGATGATATTTTTTTAATTTCTAATTTCATTGTAGCAATGTTGTTGAATTAACAATGCATTTTTTCTTTTTCTTTTTTCAGTGAATGCCAATGAATGTTTGATGACCAGGATGCAAGAGATGTCATTGGATTACCATTTCACTGTGGAACAAGAAGTGGGGTCTTGCACTTATGCCTTCTTTGGCTTCAACGGTAATCAATCATCCAATGAAAACAATTTCATCCGTTTTCCTTTTTTAAAAAGAATAATTGATTTTTTTTTTTATTTTAAGGACAATAGTGAAAATGTTTTATTGTGGTTGTGGCATGATGAATTTACAACCAATTTTTGTACTCATATAAATGATACAGGAACTGCTGGTGTATGGAGAATTTCGGCGCTGTATGAGTCTGGAGGGTGGAATCATAGGACCACAGTGGAAGATATGGACCTGGCTGTCCGAGCCAGTCTCAGAGGATGGAAATTCTTGTACCTGCCCAATTTGAAGGTTCCATTTACTTAATTCAATATATGACCAAAATTTAATCAGTGTGTATGTTAGGACTTAGGATAAGATAAGTTTGTTTATTTTTTTCAATGATTAACTATCTTAAAAGTCATACTATACTGATGATGATTTCTGATTAGTTGACCGTATATATTTTTTGTTACATATGACAGTACATGACAATTAAACTCTATCATGATGTAGTTTTGTTGACATGGGATGAATAATTACATGAGTTTATTAATTGGACTATAGGTTAAAAACGAATTACCAAGTACTTTGAATGCCTACCGTTTCCAACAGCACAGGTGGTCTTGTGGACCAGCCAATCTTTTCATGAAAATGTTCATGGAGATTATGAGAAACAGGGTAAGGTTGCTTGCTGCTCCCTTGAATTGGCAGGACAGAAAGTATTGGCTGGCTATTTATGACCAAATTCTTATGTGTCCGTTGCAGAAAGTGTCCTTGTATAAGAAGATATATGTGATTTACAGCTTCTTCTTTGTCCGGAAGGTCGTGGCCCACATCAACACTTTTATGTTCTATTGCGTTGTGTTACCTGCTACAGTTGTGGTGCCTGAGGTGGTTGTCCCCAAGTGGGGCGCTGTGTACATCCCTTCCATCATCACACTCCTAAATGCTGTTGGAACTCCAAGGTCTTCTTTTTTCTCAATTTTTCCTCCTTTGCTCTATAATCTATTTTTTTTTAATCGGGCAAATGTTAGTTTGCTAATTTTGTTAAAAATGTCTATATGGGAGATTCTAGCCCACAATCTCTCCTCCCTCCTTTCTTCCTTCACCCTTCCCAAACTACTCGACCAACCTTATATCTCCCCTTTGCTCTATAATCTGTTTGCCTATACTATCAAATCTCATAAACAAAAGTAGGATTAACCTAGAAGAAAATAGTTCATGCACTAACAGTCTAAATCGTTTTTACACTATCATTAAATCAAAATATAATATGTATGATAAATTTATTAATTCTATTATAAACTATCTCCAAAGTTATACCATGGTTTCTGATTGACAATGTAAAAAATTCTATACTGACATTGCATAAAAATCAAACTCCTTTCTTAGATGATTCATGAAGCGCATAATAAACACTTCCAAGTATGATTCATTAGTCATAGCACATATGAATGGCTTTAAACCATGTAAAAAGTGATGAGGAATTCCTAGCTAGGAATGAGCAAGCACAAACTGGTTGCATGAGACATTCTCAATTGGTCTAAGAAGATTAAAAACTTTTAAAGACAATGAACATGTTTTACTGCAATTGTAACCTTGTGACTCAAGGTGTTTAACTATTTTTTCAGGTCACTCCACTTGCTGGTCTTCTGGATTCTCTTTGAGAATACCATGTCTCTGCATCGAACAAAGGCAACAATTATTGGTCTGCTAGAGGGTAGTCGAGCGAATGAATGGATTGTCACTCAAAAGGGTAAACCACCCAAGAGTCGGTTCAGGATAAGGTATAATAAAGTGTTGCTATTCTTGGTTTCATTAATCAGATAACAATAGCGTTCACTAATTTCACTTTTTAGATGATATCTCCAACTGTGCTTACCTATCTATATTGGTTGTCTTTGTGATGAATATCATTAGGATTCATCACATGTTGGAACTTCTTGTTGGATTCTACCTCTTCTTCTGTGGCTGCTATGATATTATGTTCGGGAAAAACCGCTATTACATATTCCTATACATTCAATCAATTGCTTTCTTCATCATGGCCTTTGGATATGTTGGCATTTTCGATCCCAATTCCTAGAGGACTTGACAACACTTCATTCAGATATCTACATATTGTAATAGTGTTCACAGTATAATAATCTGTGACATTAAATTAAAGCGCTTGTGTTAGTATAAATGAATGGGTCGTCATTCTTCATGGTTCTGCATATTCAGAGTCGGTGGCTCGAAACAGTTTTTTTTTTGTGAATATTCAACAAAGATACATAAGGAAATTACAGAATTTATTCTCTTGGAAATGAAGCATACAGAAAATGAATACAGCATTCTACAGGCATCAATCTTCCCTGGGCAAACATTTTGATTGGACACATGGTTTATAAGATTTTGTAGTTCTATTTTTTATTTTATTTTATTGATCACTTCCTTCTTTTGCCTTTCTTTACTTGAATTTGTTTAAAGAAATAATAAACGTCTTCAATAAATGGAATGGGGTAGATTACAGAATTTCATGTTGAATCTCCTTTTTGTCTTGCTCTGTGCTTTTTAGTCAAAATTATAGTACAAAATAGTGTGTTTGGACCACTCATTAAAAAATAAGAAATTATGTTGGAAATGTGAAAACTATAATACTATTAGCTTGCTTTTAGTAAATGTGAAAAATCACACTTATGATGTGAAATCAAACATTTTACAAAATTACAGCAGAGTGCGTGACACTCATTTCCTAATTTGAAGAAGGAAAGTAAATATTTTAATTGGTTTATCTATGGCTAAAGGAAAGGGATTACAGGTTCCAACCACTAACCTTGGTATGCATCACAAGGAAAACTGTGAAAAGGAAGTTAAATTAGTATTGAAGGTTTCTTGTTAACAGTTGTTTCTGATTTTCTTTTCTTTGGATTTAATATTGTTAAGTGCTGAGTTATAAGATTGACCTAATTGAAAAAAGAAAGAGAGGTTATGAGATCAAATTTCTTCCACTAACTACTACCATAAAAAAAAATTGTGTATCCCATTGTTCGGAGATTTTACATGAAAAAAGACTATTTTCAGATTTAAATCTATGATCAACAGGTCACCAAGACACAACTTTACCATTGTGTCAAGATTAGTCTTCTAAATTTTTCCCACTAATATTATAATAAAACTAACATATAACATTTGTCAATAAATAAAAATAAAAAACTATTGCTAAGTCCTAATTCCTGTTGACACCAGAAAAGAGTTTACTTTGACAACAGAAACATAAGTAAATCAGACCATTTTCATGAATCTTGTGAAGGGTAAAAACATGTCAAAAACATTTATAACTGTCTGCTCTATGTTTCTCTTCCATTAATAATCCAACAACCATATTTGAACCCAAGTCAATTTTTCATCAGTCTATTCAAAGAAGGAAATATGAGGTCACCGAATTTGTTGTTGTCACAATCCATAGATACATGTTGGATTCTCATAAGACAATTTTCAAAGAAAGAAAAACAAAATATAAATGTTGTTAACATTTAATGTGTTTGAATTACCAATAGAAAATATTTAAATGATTAATTATATGTATTATTATTATTATTGTAGTAAATTTTATTTATAAATATGTTGGATATATGATTTATTATTTCCTTAATTTGGTTTTTTCTAGTAAATATGATATTTTTCTTTATATATATATATATATATATATATATATATATTCTCGTGTATAATAGTGAGAATGAGAGTTGAACTTATTTTATGTATTTATTAATTTATTGGTTCAACTGATTCTGAGCTCATTAATTTTAAATAAAGTTTTAGATTTGAGTTTTATGAATGAAAAAAAAATATGATTGAGGGAGAAGGTCCATTAAAGTTGACCAGTTAAATTTTCAATGAAGATTAATCATCAATAAAATTGATGGATATTTTACACCAATATTATACTAAAAAAAATTTTATATATCTACTTCAATCTTTGAGTGGTTGATCAACTTTAATGGTTTTATTCATATTTGTTACTCCAACATGTTATTCAAAATTTATTAAAATTAAAGGTCATCTCACGCATTCATATGAATTACTTGACTTGCAATTAACATAATTCCTCGCAAAATATCAAGATTAAATTTGTTTCTTCAATTTAGTTTAGTTTGTTAAGTTGTGAAACATATTATGAATGTGAGTTTAATTACTCGTAATATATTTCGTCCTTTTCCCATTTGCTTAGCAATTCTTTCCTCCTCCTTATAAGACGGGCTATAAGCTTTTCCTCTGAGCAAAAAAAAAAACTCACAATATTAAGAGAGTGAGAATTTTTACAGCTTGTTTCGTCCCACTAAAGCTAATTTTGATGAGTTTAAAATTAACAAATCAGGCATGATATGTTTTAAATACGAGTTTTGAACTACTATATTTTGTAGAATATATCTTAATTTTAATCATATATTTCTTTTATTTTATTATTTAATTTTATATAATATTAAATTTGATATATTTTGACAATAAATCATGCGAACTTAATTTTTTCACATAAGTTATTAAATCTTAATTAAATAAAATTTATATAAAGGTAAATAATTTTTATTAAAGTTTCAACTTAAGTAAAGAAAAAAAAAAAGATAAATACATATCTCATCTCGTCATGTCACCACCGATGGCAGTTAGGACGACAAACCACTGGTCTGTTATTGCAATAATGGACGACCTGTGACAGGGAAATATAATGATAGCAGTTCACCGGAATTCATAATCACATTAATTAATACGAGCTCTGAAAAATACATTTTTTAGTGCAAATTAATTAAATAAAAAGTGTTGGTTCTAGAGGAACTCTCCAAATTTTTGAGGAGTGACTTAAATAGTAAACATGTTTAAATTTAGTGGTTGTATAAGTTATGTGCTATGTATTAATAAAAAGAAAATTAATCAAGAAAAAAATGAATGGCACAATCACTGTCATTGTTTAGAGTAATTAACTCATTATATAAATTGAAAATTTAATGGTTGAGCTAGAGAATTATAAGGTCTATGTCCAATATTTCTTTGGACTAAAGATAGCCACATATTTTGAGTGAAATTAATATCTTGATTTATTGGATTGGAAAAAATCTATTATCTCTTATTCCTAAAAAAACATAAAATAAAATTTACAAAAGTTATTTAATTAACCGAACTAGACCTGTTTGGTATTTCAAAGTAATCTATAATTTATTATTTGCTTAGCTCTTAGAAATGGCATAAAAATTTTCTCAACTCCATCCAATAATAGTATCATAAGTTATTCTATTTTAATACATTTCATTTGATTCATAACACCTATCACTAAATATTCATCAATTTTTTAGTTCACAAACGACGTGGGATAACTCTAAAAGATAATTTAGAGAGGAAAAAAAGTTCACAAATACTTCAAAAAATAATATTTATTTTGATGTTGGAATCGTTATTTGATTTTGATGAACAATTACGTTAACGTTTACTTTATTATATTTAATGTTTAAATTCATGTTGAATCATTCAAAATTATGATAAAATATCAGCTAAAATAATTTAAAGTAAATATTCACCTATTTAATTCTATGTTTTTTTACAGCACCTATTTAATTCTATGTTGAAAAATTAAGTTTGGAGTCAATTGACTTTGAATCAAAACAATTTTAAATAAGATAAAAAAAATTATTACATTTTACTATTAGCTTTTACAATAAAAAAATTAAACATAAACCACTTCTTTTCAAAATCACCCAAAACACACTTTATTTACATTAAAGGTACGAGAATGAAAACCTGTTCTGCTATGATATAAAAAAAAAAAACAAAAAAAAGAACAGCTGAATGCATATGAAGGAAAAATGAAAAAGCCAAGGAGATTTTAGCCAAACTAATATACAATGTAATGATTCCAAGCCAGACAACATATTAGTGAATGGAAATATTCATGACATTGACAACTGAACAAATGCAACGTGGGTCGAAGGCTAGTTGTATCACTTTCAAAAATCTGTTTTTTTTTTTTTTTCACAAATTCTGCCAAACAAGGAAGGTGGACCAAGTAGAAAGGCTGGTGAAGGGGATGCTTCCCCCACTGTGGAGACCTATAACACTTCAATTAATGGTTATGATCACATGCACCATTTTTGTTAAGGGTTTGTCTGGGAGTTAAGAGGAAAAGAAAAGGAAAGAAGTTTAAGGGGAAATGAGAAAGAGAAAAGGAAGGAAAATAAGAACAGTTTCTTCCTTTTCATTTGGAAGTTAAAAATATATTAAGGGAGAAAAATAAAGAATTAATAAGATACTTTTACAATTTTATCCTTATTTCAAAAATTAATATACTCTATATTTTATAAATGAAACTTAATTTTAAATTAAAAAATTATATAATTTCATATTTAAAATTAATTCTCCATTTAAAATTATTTTCTCTCTAAAAATTATTTTTCTTACTTAATGAAACATTAATTTAGTAATTTTATTACTAAAAAGATATACTTCTTTTAGAAACCAAATGAAACAACAATTTTATTACTTTTAGCTGGGGTAGGATAGTAATTTTATTACTTTTCCTTCTAAAATCCCAAATTGGAGGAACAACAATTTTAATGGTTTGGAGGAATTCAGATAAGTTTTAAAAATCCTCAATTTTTTTTCCTCAAAAATTAAAACTCTCAAACAAAGAAATATTACTACTCAAATCTTTCACTTCTCTTTCTTCTCTTCTAAAATTCCTCTTCCAAACAAAGCCTAAGTAAGTGTTTCAATGTTTGGTTGGGTAATGTGGCATCCTCTTCTTCTACATGTATATTCATACATAAATATTGACAACTAAAGAAAACATTATACACAACAAACTTTTAACGCGCTTCACGAATGTGAAGAAATTAAATTTACTTTGACTATATCACAAACAATGCAACTTTGAACAAGAAAGCTACATAATCTCTCCTAACAGAACTTTTTGCAAATAAAGATAGTGTCTTTGGACACATTTGAGACAAATAAAACCGGGTTCATTGTGTTTTGAGAAAGATATGTGTTTTATATGATTTGATGCTGGGCCAAACATATTGTAAATCATCTATGACAGTTTACGTTACAAATTTGTAGAATAAAATTGTCAATTCTCATCCAGCTTTTGAAGATAAGGTTGCAAATGTTGGAATTTTGTAGATTAACTTTGTTTAATTATTGGATTAATTTCTACATTATTAAATAATAGCAAATATCGTAATAGATATTATGTTATTTTAATTAAATGGAGAATACTAATTATTTGTACTTTTGATGTGTTGAAGTTAAAATTAACTGAAAAATTAAAAGTTAGCTTATAAATAAAACTTTTAGTTCATAGTTGAAAAAATTATTAAACTAACTTATTAAATTATAAATATTTGATAAAATTATATATTATTGAAGTAACTAATAAATATAAAATGACAAAAATGGACTAGTTTAAAAGATATTTTTATCTTTAATTTAATTGATAAAATATATTTGGAGTATTTATAGTTTAATTTTTTAGTTAATTTTAATCTCGTGTAATTTTTATTTATAGATCAATTATTTTAACTATATTGTTTAGTTTCATATTTTATATTTTTTTCATATTATATATTCTACTATCTAATATAGCTTCTTAAAATATTTCCAATCAAATTTTAAATAAAAATAACACACTTAAATAAACATCATATTTTTATTATGTTCATTTGTGTAATAATTAAAATATAATAAACTTACTTTATTTAAAAAGGATAGAATACAAATTTAATAAATATTAGGAATTTTTTTATTAAAACTAAAAACTAACATTTTAAAAGAACATTAGCCTAAACCTGTGAGTTTCACTTGTTGTCTATGAGAGATCTTTGCTATTATCGAGGCTATAAAATTGTTACCTTATTGGATATTTTTGTATGCACAACATTCTAAAAATTTCTAGTCATCCAATCCAATAGGGGAGTTTTCCCTCATGCTTTTGTTTGTTTTTTTTTTTTTTTATCGAAATAGAAAAGGATGCATTCTAATTTATTACTCCTTTAAATAATCGTATTATATTGAGAACATCATTTTTATAATTTATATTATAATTTTTGATTTTGAATTAAATTTAACGTTATTTTTATATTAATTTAATTTACTAAAATATAATAAACTAATTTTAATTTATATAATTAAATGATTTCATGTATAAAAAGTTTATCTCATGCAATAAATAAATGCTAGTTAGATATATACACTGTAAATCTGTAATGATTCTCGCCTTAAACAGATTTTCTACTTTTGTTCTCACTTCTATTATTTGACTTGTCATTCTGACTCTCTCTACTGGGATTGGAAAATATTTCTTCCTCTCAGCATCATTCTCGTTATTAGACACTTTTGCACTGTCATTGTAACCATCAAAATGTTGGTTTTGTGCAGAATGAATAGTACAAGATAATGCTTGAATCTGGTGTGTGCACTGCTATTGCTGATAGCAGAAGCTTCTTATGTGTCAATCACTTAGTTGTGCACTTAATCTCATGCTCAGAATTTTAATAGGTAATGGTAATGGGAAATTGAAAATATTAAGCAGTTCATGTGATTCTCTGTGGAGTGGTTCTTAAATATCAAATTTGGTTCATTGTTTTATCTCACCTTTTTGGACAAATCCTAGAAGGTTTTTTCATTATTTTTTTTTAATCTATTTCATTTCTACCAGGGAGGAGGATGGTGCAACAATGTCACTACATACATGCCTTTTTCCCAAGAACAATCGTTTAGGTTCATCTAAGCAAATTGCTTTTTCAGGAATTGAGCAACAGACCACAGTTTAATTCATGTCTTTCCTACTAGTTAACAATTTTGATTCTCCTAATGAATTCAACATTTTTTTCAACTTTCTAATGAATGTTGTGATGGTTAGTTATTGTGATGATACATTGTGATGATACATCATTACTGGTGATGTGGAAGCAGTCAATCCATTATGTTTAGCAAAATCCAAAGGAATATCTAAATCTAAATTTAAGGAAAATATTAGCCTCTTGAAACCTATATAATTAAGGCCTGCTCAACACAACTGACCTCTAGGATGCAAATGAAAAAGCAAGAACATTATTGGGTTTAAAGTGAAACTATTTTTCCTTTCAAAATCATGTATCCTAAATTGATTCCAATAGGAAAATGCTAAATAGTTTCAAGAGCATATCAAAGTTAACATTTCACTCCAACATCAAATATTAATCTAAACAGGGAACTTGACAATGTTGTGATAAGCCTAGAGGCTTTGACCATGCCATTCAAATTTGAAAACAAATAGAGCAAAGTCAAAAGAGTTGGCCATTAAAAACAGAAGGTCAGCAGCATAATCCACAATACACAAGAACCCATTTACATCAATGTGCTTCATACCATGGGCAAGATGAAGCCCTTTTTCCACTCCTAATAAACATAAGGCAATATTCTCCATGGAACAAGCTTAGGGTACTCACCCCATATATCTCTATACTTCTCTCCACAACAAGCTTCATCCCTTCTCTCTCCAGATTAATAGAATAAGAAATAAATTGGATAGAAGTATGGAAATGGTGAACTGCAAAAATGAGTAAAATACAAATGCTTGACATTGTTTTCTTTCAGAAAAATCCATAACTTCATATCAACATAATAAAGCAACAAGTTAAAGAGATCACCTTATCCCACAAGGTAAGCTAAAGGAGAGAGCAACCAGCAAGTTCCCTAGGTAACTACAGCGTCCATTCAAAATAGCAGTAGTCAGGTGCTAATTTGGTTCAGTATCACAGTTTCTAATTCTGGTTAGAGAACCATGATCAAAAGTAGAGCATTGAGATCTTTCTGCCAGCCTTTTCAAAGACAAGACGAACTTGTTGAATGTATGAGTATTATCAATTAAATTTTCTGTCAGTTCACTTACGGCTGGGACTCTAGCAGCATTATATCCAGAACCATAAATCCAGCATCTGGATCTTGATGCATATGAATGTGCTAGAGAAACTTCTTGAGGGTATGTCTGTTGGACTTCTTTTGTAGTAGTCACAGATGTAACGGAAGTGTTAGAAGTTCCCCCCCTTTCTGTTCTCCTTTTCTTCTGTATGTTTGGAAACTGAATGCAAAAGTTAGTCTGGCATGAGGGCAGTCCATTGTAGTGTGCCCCGATCTGATTCATTCTGCTGTCATCTGCACAATTAAAGGTATGAGAATGTTTTCTCTTTGAACCATCCATTTGTAACCTTATTGTTGAACTTTGGCTATTATTGAAGTTTCCATCCTGAGCAGTTGCCTGGCCTTTTTTGTTTTTGTTCTCTATAGAGTTGGCATTCAGCTTTGCCCCAAGTGAAGTGCATTTTGAAATAGACGTACTTCTGTGTTGTGTTTCCTCAGGTAATGACATGCAAACATTCAATGCTTTTATGACCCAAGTGTCCTTATAGGTGAGACCTACTTTTGTTTCCTCTAACACCATATTTTCCTTCCGAATGTGAAAATCTAAAATTTCTCTGCCTACATAACTTTCATCTCTAGTTCCCATATCAAAATTTAAGGATCTTCTCCATGACATGTTAGGAGACAGATTCAATCCTTTTTTCCTCGCATTCTTCCTCTTGCCAGTCATTTGTGTTGGAGGAATAGGTGTATTTGGGTGTTGTGCTTCCTCAGGTAATGACATGCAATTATTTAAGGCCTTCTTCCAAGCTTCAACAGCAGTTGGATTCGCTTTGACCGGATAACTTTGATCTCTTGCTCTTTCATCAAAATTTACAGACCCTGTACATGACGTTTTGATAGATTCAAGCATCTTTTGTTTAGTTCCAATGATTTCTGTTGGAGGAGAAGAAGTCTTGTTCACTTGTTTCCTTCTCATGCACTTCATCTTAGCAGTAGGGTTTTCCTCTAGCTTCAAAGAAGTAATTAGATCACAGAGAAGGCCTACATTCATTTCCTGCATGACTACACCAATTTCACTGCCCGGAAGTACGGATTGATTCTTTTTGACAACATTACTTTGATCTCTTGCTTTTTCATCAAAATTTACAGACCATGTACACGATGTTTGGGCAGATTCAGGCATCTTTTCTCTTGTCAGTTCTCCAGTCACTTCTGTTGGAGGCGCAGACGTCTTGTTCACTTGTTTCCTTCCCATGTACTTCATCTTGACATTGGGGTTTTCCTCTAGCTTCAAGGATGTAATTAGATCACACGCAAGGCCTACATTCATTTCCTGCACCGGACATACAGCTGGGTTCTCTTTGACTGCATAACTTTGATCTCTTGCTCTTTCATCAAATTTTACAGACCCTGTACATGACGTTTGGGCGGATTCATGCATCTTTTTTTTAGTTCCAATCATTTCTGTAGGAAGAGCAGAAGTGTTGTTCACTCCTTTCCATCTCACATGCTTCCTCTTGCCAGTTGGGTTTTCCTTTGGGTTCATGGAAGCATTTCGATCACAGGCAAGGCCTACTTTCATTTCCTGCGTGACTACACCAATTTCACTGCCTGGATGTACAGTTGGACTATCTTCGACTGCATAACTTCGATCTTTTGCTCTTTCATCAAAATTTACATACCCTGGACACACCGTTTGGGCAGATTCAGACATTGTTTCTTTAGTCAATTCTCCAGGCACTTCTCTTGGAGGAGCAGATGTCTTGTTCACTCCTTTCCTTCTCACATACTTCCTCTTGTTAGTTGGGTTTTCTTTTGATTGAACAGACTTTGGCACAGTCTTCTGAGTTCTTTGGGGTTTGTCTTCTTCAATGACCTTAAGACGGTGCTTTCTTCTCCTTGGCTTGTATTGCGATGGTTTATTAAGATAAATACCAGGACTGCTTCCCTTGTCCAGCTTGTGATTCTCCTTGAAAGTTGAAGAAACAGCAGCAAATCGTAGGACAGGGTCACAGAGTTCTTTATTCATTGGCAGTACATTATTGTCAAACTTATTGGCAGCAGGGACATTCCTCTCTTTCCGTCCTGGATCCTTTTCTTCCCTATTGATTTGCATTGATGTTATTTGTCTGCTTTCTTCTTTGTCTTTGTCAACATTGTCAAGCGTAAATGGGATATCCTGAGAATTTCTCTTGCTATAGCAAGCAATATATGTTTCTGTGTCAAAAAAGAGAGTAAGCAAACCAGTCCTAGATTGATAAAGTATTAAAAGTAAACTAAAACAGAAACTCATTGATAAGGAAATGATGGATATTGTGCCTCTGGAGCAGAAAGTTTTATGAATTTCATAGAGCAACATGCTCTCAAGGTTGATAAGTGTTAGGCAGAAATATGCATGCAAATATGCAAATATAGTTATTATAGTAACAAAACAAGTTATTGAATGCAAATATGCAAATATAGTTACCATGAGGATCACTGGTATTATCAATGATGAATGAAGGAACAAACGGTTTCTTCAATCTATCATTTTCCCCTTGTTGTTGTGTCACACTGGAGTTCCTTGCTTCAGCCTCAACCGCATCAGAAGCTTTGCCACTGTCAACAGCAACTATTGGTTTCTCATTGCCAAGTGAGAAATCAATACACGCACGATGATAACCCTTTTGGTTTTTCTCCCCAAGCGTGTAGATAGGCACTGGTTTTAGAATAACTGGCTTAAAAAGCGTGGTGGGTATCTTTCCGTTCATTTTTCCAAGTTCCATTCACTTCCTCTCTTCAATCCTCGGTGAAAAAGATCAAGAAAAGGAAAAAAAGAATCAAAGGTGTTAACTGGGACTATGATGCTCTCAGAAGCTCACTTAACTCATAAAGTTCACACCTTTGTTCTTTTCTTCACTAAGTGCATCTTCAAGGAAATGGGAAATAAATAAATGTTAGTACAATTGTCATACTGGAGAACAAAATCAGAGATACAGTGTTCTGACATTTATGATATATTTTTTAAATTAACAATTGCGATAAATGGGAAATAAATAAATGTTAGTACTATTGTGATACTGGGAAATAAACAAATGTTAGTACAATTGTGATAAGGTTAAATTAGATTTTTTATTCTTTAATTTACTTTTTAATTTAATTTTATTCTCAAATTTTGTTAGGTTGAATTTTGTCAAGGCAATGATTCAGCATACAAAAGGAAATGACTTAGCACACAAAAATCAATTCAAATACACTGATTGCATCTAATTGATTGAATCATAAGTGTTGTTTCATGTCATTTATTTTAGGTTCCCGTCAATGATTTGTTTGTTGATTTATAGGAATTAATTTAGCTAATTAGTTTTAAATACAAATATAAATAACAAATGTGTATATCTTTATATATTGGTGCTGTAATTTCTTAATAATGAATAATTAAGTTGAATTCATTCTTTATATGGTATCAGATTAGGCATACTCCCACGAGTTAAGATCCATGGCCAGCTTAACCAATTCCGCAGCCATTGCTAACAACAACACTCAAAATGGTCCAACAGCAACCCAATCCAACCCAGTGGTATTTTTCAACTTAGGAATGTAGATAACAATCAAGCTTTCAGCCACCAACTATCATGTGTGGCGTCGGCAAGTGAGTTCCCTTCTATTTGGCATGAAGTTGTTTGGTTATGTGGATGGATTCACTTCCTCCCAACAACTAGAGATTACCCAGGATGGTGCAACCATTCCTAATCTAGCATATGAAACCTGGTTCTGCCAAGATCAGCTCATAATGAGTCTGCTCCTATTAGCTATGAATCAAAGAGACATCATAGCTCTTTTAGCCTGCGAGACCTCTCGCCAACTGTGGTCGACTCTTGAAGCCAAATACGCGAACCCATCGCATTCTCATGTTATGTCTCTTAAAAATCAACTCCAACGCAGCCGCAAAGGATCTCAATCTGTCACAGCATATTTGTTCTCTGTCAAGAGAATAGTTGATGAATTATCTGTTATTGATAATGTAATTTCAAATGATGATGTAACGCTTTATGTGCTCAATGGTTTAGGTGCAAAATACAGGGACATCGCTGCATCAATACGCACAAAAGACCATCCCTTCTCCTTTGAAGAACTACACATTCATTTGGTTGCCCACGAGGAATTTTTGAAACGTGATGACTATCCCTCTGAAGTCTCAATTCCCACAGCCAACTTTCATCAAAAGAACAAGCAGTTTCGGTCCAATCACTCAAACCAGCGGGGTCATGGTGGATTCTCTACTCATAGTCCACATGGAAATGGGTCCTTTTCACCAAATCAAAGCTTCAACTATCGACAAGGTGGTCAACAACGCAGGCGCTTTCATGGTCCACAAAGTAGAAATAATAAACCCTCTGTTAAATGCCAATTTTGTGACCTCGAAGGACATATGGCCAAATATTGCCCATAGCTGTCTCAACGTCCTAATGCCAATTTTGCAGCTTCCACCGCTATACCCTCTACTAATTGGGTGCTTGACACAGGTGCAAGCCATCATGTGACAAGTGATCTTCGTAACCTAAGCCTTCACTCTCATTATGATGGTCCAGATGAAGTAACAATAGGTGATGGTACAGGTTTGCCCATTACTCATGTTGGTTCTACCAAACTTCCCACCCTACCTCTGCCTTTACTTTGCATGATGTTCTATGTGTTCCAAAAGCACGTCATAATCTCATATCCATTTCAAAATTTTGTCAAAGCAATAATGTTTATGTTGAATTTCACCCCTTTTCGTTTTGTGTGAAGGATCGTACAACGGGGCGACATTGATGCACGATCAAAGTAGTGGTGACCTGTATACCCTTCAACCCACAACAAAACACTCATCACCCACTCAAGCAACAACATTATCTACTATTCGATCCCCTCCGCTCCTCTGGCATGCTCGTCTTTGCCACCCCTCCCTAAAAATTCTACAGCAAGTTTTCAAGGGCAATTACTCCATCTATATGCCCAAATCTCTTATTCATTGTTCTTCTTGTCAATTAAATAAGAGCCATAAATTACCATTTAGTGAATCCTCTATAACATCAAACTCACCATTAGAACATGTGTATTCTAATGTTTGGGGACCTTCACTAATTCCCTCAATAAATGGCTTCCGTTATTATCTCATTTTTGTTGATCATTTCACCCGATATGCATATGGCTGTTTCCATTAAAATTCAAAAGTGAAGTGTTTGATGTTTTTCCTAAATTCCGTGCTCAAGTAGAATCTTTTTTCAATCACAAAATTTGTTCTCTTTACACTGATGGGGGCACTGAATACATAAAACTCAAATCATTCTTTCAAAACCATGGCATTTCACGCTACATTTCTCCACCCTACACCCCTGAACATGTTGGAATCCCAGAAAGAAAGCACTGACACATTGTCGAAACTGGTCTTGCATTACTTAAACATGCCTCCAAAATATTGGTGATATGCTTTCCAAACAGTCATGTACCTCATAAATCGCATGCCCACCCCATACCTTCAAAATAACACACCTTTCTCCAAACTCTTTCACAAGCCCATATCCTACACAAATCTAAAGGTATTTGGATGTCTATGTTATCCTTCGCTTCGTCCATATTCAAGTCATAAACTTAATCATTGCAACACTCCTTGTGTCTTTCTTGGCTACTCTTCACAACATCACGCCTACAAATGTCTTGACAAAGCCAGCAATAAAATTTACATTTCTAGGCATGTGGTGTTCTTTGAAACAAAATTTTTGTTCTTTTCCCCTTCAAAAGGCATAACAATATCTTCACTCCCTCACCTCACATCACAATCCACTCCTCCAAATTCTCCACCCTCCATGACACACCAACATACAAATCCCATTCAAACACTTGAGTCTCATCTCTTAATTCAACGTCACTTATCCCCCATCTATAAGAACCCACACACATCACCCTCTCACTCAATAACTCCCCTACAACCAGCCAAACTACCATCCCTGCCAACCCCCATTGGTGCCACACCAACAAATGTCACTGCCTCATCATCATCAAATCACTCACCACCACTTGATCGTGCATCAATGCTAGCTCCTCCAGGTCAGTTACTTGATCCATGCATAATATCCATAAGCCAAACAAAAAAGTTTCTTTTAACCACCAAGCATCCCCTTCCATCCACCATTGAACCAACATGTGTCTCTGAAGCAATAAAGACACCAAAATGGCGTGAGGCTATGACTAATGAATTTAATGCATTACTTGCACTAGGTACTTGGGAACTAGTTCCAAGAGATCAATCACAAAATGTGATTGGATGCAAATGGGTCTTCCGTATCAAAAGAAATCCAAATGGATCAATTTTGAGGTATAAAGCGAGACTAGTGGCCAAGGGATTCCATCAAAGACCAGGTCTTGATTATACACAAACCTTTAGTCCTGTTATTAAACTTGCTACAGTTCGCTTGGTACTCTCTATTGTTCTCCAACATCAATGGGCCATTAGATAGTTGGATGTCAATAACACTTTTCTACATTGTCACTTGAAAGAAGCGGTGTTCATGGCTTAACCACTTGGGTTTGTAATATCACTAAATTTAATTAAGATAATTTTGGGTGATATTTTCGTGATGAACGGAATTACGGAAGTAAGGGCAATTTGGTCTTTGTCAGGAGTTCGGGTGTAGTTATTAATTGCTGAACGCACCCCCCTGTTTCTTGTTAAAATCAGCAGATCACGTTTTCTGCTTGTTTCTTCTTCTCTTTTCTTTTTTTCTGGTTTCTTCTCTTCTCCCAAGCTCTCTTCTTGCCACTTTCACTTGTTTAGTGGCTGAAATCACAAAGCAAGCAAGGAAGAAAGTCATTTTCTTTGTTCTTTGTTGCTTTTGAGCCTTGGTGTTGGTGATTTGATGAAAAGAGTGGGTTTTGAATCTACCCATTTTCGTTCGGCACCGCTGAACCGCAATTGGAAGCCCTAGAGTACTGGTCTACCCTCCATTTTGGTCTATTGAACTCTAAGGTGAAATATCCTCCTATTTCTCCTTGATTCTTGAGGTTAGGGTTAGGGTTTGGAGTGAGATTGATGTATGTTGAGTTTCAAGAGGGTGAGACAGTTTTGATGTATGATTTGGAGTGTGTAGAAGTTGATTTTAAGTTGGAATGATGTTTCATGCATAAATCATGCATGCATGTTCATGACAGCCAAGAACACCTATTTGGGCAGTTCTGATGTTTTGTCTATAACAGGAGCTATCGGTGTCCAAATGGTCTAAAACCGGTGTCATTTGAAAGCTAAGAGAGTTAGGTTTACTCTGGAATTTTCGTGTTATTTTTGGAGACTCCTAGAAATGGTGGTTCAGAGTTATAACAGACTGTTATACTCTATTTTTAGCAGATTTTTCTGCTGCAGAGGTCAATATTGCAGATATCATAAATCAGTTTAGGCTTATCCAAATCGAGTTCTTTTAGTGGAAATAGAAAGATGGGTATGTGAACTTGATGCATGTAAAATATCAAGTCATTTGGACGAGTATCATGGTGTGGGCTGTCGTTGAAAGATGGCTGTTTGAGTTGGTATGTTGCTGTCAGCACTATTTTAATGCATGACAGTTCTGGTTTTTGGTTTGCTGCAGAGGCTGTAGTTCATGGAATTTGATGAAACTAGTTTTGTTTAAAAGATGAGAGATAAATATAGATGTCTCTAAATTCCCGTGATTTTAGGAGCTTCCTACAGGGATTTGTGATTTTTTCAAGTGGGTGTAAAATCTGCTGAATTTTATGCAGCAGATTATGTTTTTCCGTATGTTTTGGTATAAATAGATGTTTTATAGGGATAGGATGATTGTTGATTCTTGCTTGTGTGCCTTTGTATAGGGCGTGACACCGAGGGTGTCAGTGGTGAAGCCCACAGTATTGGGATTGAACCGCAGAGCACGGCTTTGCCAGGTAAGCTCTTTGTTCTTGGGAGTGTTGCCCACTACCTGTGTTCCACCATACTCCCAGGGAGTAATGGTTATTGTATTATCATGGTGCATGTGTATTAAAGATATGAGTTATTGTTTTATTGAGAATATGTATATGATGAGAGGAACACTGTGATAGTGTTCTGTGATTGATAATAAGCTAAACACTGTGATAGTGTTGTGTGAATGATGAGATGAACATGTATAGGATATACGCGGTAATAGTGTTCTGTGTTTGTTGATATTTCTCTGGTCAGTAGAATGGATTATGAGTGAATGAGTGTCTTTCAGTGGATGATCTTCCTCAGGCAGTGTATGAAAGCCCTGAATGAATGAGTGTCCTTCAGTGGATGATCTTCATCAGGCATTGTTTGAGAATCCTGAGTGAATAAGTGCCCTTCAGTGGATGATCTTCCTCAGGTAGTGATTGAAAGCCTTGAATGAATGAGTGCCCTTCAATGGATGATCTTCATCAGGCATTGTTTGAGAATCCTGAGTGAATGAGTGCCCTTCAGTGGATGATCTTCCTCGGGTAGTAAGTGATTGAAAGCCCTGAGTGAATGAGTGCCCTTTAGTGGATGATCTTCCTCAGGTAATAAGTGTGTGAAAGTCCTGAGTGAATGAGTGCCCTCAATGGATGGTCTTTCTCAGGTCAGGTTATATATGTTGTATCTCTAAGAGAAGGTGCCAGGAGTGGATGAAATTCTCTTAGAAGAGCCATATATGTATGAGTGAAGTCCTGAGTGGATTCTCCTCAGGCAATGGTGCATATAGTTATATGCTGTAAGGATCCTCAGTGTGGCGCGGTTGGCGCCAGATCCAGCGCGGTTAGCGCCGGGATCCTCAGCAGAAAAACCCTACAAAGGGTGTGGCGCGGGTAGCGCCAGGGATGGCGCTGATGGCGCCAGACCCATTGGAACTTCACGCCCAGAGCGCCAGAGCCACGCGAGGAGCGCCATGGCCTCTGGAATGTGGCGCCAGGAGCGCCAGGTTGGCGCTGGGAGCGCCAAATTCTCTGGAAGTCGACGCCTGGGGCGTCAACTTGGCGTGAGGGGCGCCAGAGGTTTCCCAGCCCACGCGGGTAGCACTATGGTTGGCGCGGGTGGCGAGGGAAGTGGTCTGAAAAACCAATTCTCTCTGGTTTTCCGCGCGGACAGTGCCAGGTGTGGCCCGGATGGCGCCACAGGTCAAGGGAAGATGGCGCTGAGGGCGCCAGGGTGGCGCGGAAGGTGCCACAGGTTCTGGAAGTTGGCGCTGGGGACGCAGGAGTGGCGCTGGGAGCGCCAGGCCCACCGCCATGGTGGCGCGATCAGCGCCAAAGGTGGCGCGATCCGCGCCGGAGGTCGAGCAGGGCCACTATTTAAAGGCCAAAATGCGAATTTTGGAAGGGAGAAATAGTTTTCTTCTTCCTTAGGCCCCTAACCTCCATTAGTGACTTGCCAAGCTTCCTAGGATCTTATATTTTGGCCCAAACACATCCTTATGACCTTCAAACTTGTGAGGAATCCTTAGAAAGCTATAATCCTTCATTTCCTCTTCTGAAAACCCCTCTTTGAGTGAGAATTGGATTCTCAAGGAAGCTCAGAAACTTGAGTATTGGCAAGGACCCAAGGCGCAGAACGGACAACAGAGCTAAGGAAAGCTGTCCTCCAGCCTTTCTGGTCACCACTAAGGTATGAAACTCAAGTTTCTCCGGTTGATTTTGAATTTGGGGTTTTTTGTGTTTTGTGACCCATGTGAGCTGGGGCTAGAATTAGCCCAGGGTCCTGTAGAGAAACTTGTTCAGAGCGCTGTAGTGGTGAAGGATTAGCTTTCAGTTTTTGATTCAGTGAATTTTGAATCTTGGCTCTGTGGTTTGCATGTGTGGCTGTGTGATAAGTCACTAATTGAGTTTATGACATGCTAGAGCCTTGGTTATGTTTGAATTGAGCCTGAGAGGCTAGTTGAACGGTGCCTTGGCTGAGGTTTAGACCGTTCCTATGATAATTGTAACACCCCGTGTATACCCGGCGTATTATCATTATGATTAAATCAGATTAGCGCTTAAAACACTTTAATTAAAGCAAGATTATCGCGGAAACATAAAACCAAAACCATATTTCTTGATTACATTATATATGGAATCACAACCCACAACAAAGCATAAACCAAGCCCCTGCTTAACCAGATCATACAACCAAACCATAGGCAGAAACACAATATCTCAAAGATATAAACAGGAGGAAGCCTAAACATTACATAACAAAACAGGTTATGTACAGCATCAATATCTGGCACCCGAGGTGCTTATACAAAAGAATAAGCGTCCGAGCGCTTTCTGATCCCTAGGATCCTTCCTCACACGAGGGCATACATATATACATCAAAGTATACAAAACAACTACATGTACATCACATGTCTTCCCTCTACAGGGGTACAACATAACAAAAGCTGAGCCGAGCTCCAAGCCATCCACTGCTGCCCAAGGCCAAGCAGGTACCATCTCTACTGGGGCCTCCCGTCCTGAGACCGCTCCTCTCTACCAGAAGCATCACCTGAAAAGCATAAGCCCCACACGGGGTGAGATAAACATCTCAGTAAGCTCAGGGTCCTTGGAGGCATTTCCTCCACCCTGGCTCACTCACCATGACACAAGTCATCAGGGTATCACAACCATCTGGGCCATCCCGGCCACTCATAACAATACAAACAAGGTATCCAAGCTCTATGTACGGCGGACCGAGTCAAACGCCGACCTCAGTGTGAAATCGGAATTCACACCTGTGCCATCCCATTGGGTGCTAACCCTTCGCATGGACGCACGTATATGGTACCTCCGAGACTAGGCAATCAACCGCGACGGGACACACCTAGCTCTTGGTCTTAGGGAATCATCCGCATCCCGGGACCGAGTCAACCATGAGCAAACCAAACTAGGAGGTGCGCTCTACTCCTAGGGAGGTCCATACCTATCTTAACTGGCCAGAAGATCTAATAACAGGCTTAATACAATCTCAAGCATAGATACGAGCATATATTATCATGAGTATGCAACATCCACACAATGCATGTATCATGAATGAAACCACTACTCCCTCGGAGTATGGAAGAGCACAAGCAAGTGGGAAACATCCCCAAGAGTCCAGAACTTACGTGACAAAGCCGAGCTCTGCGGTTCTTCCCTTGCTCTGTGGCCCACGCCACTGACACCCGTGGTGTCACGCCCTAAACAAGGCACATACAAGCATGCATCAAACATACATACAAGGCATACAAGCAAGCACGGCTCACAACCGCTCTACAATGAAAGGACTTACAATCCTTTCCAAAACCACAAGGTCATCTATCCTATGGTTCAACAAGGCTTATCACACACAAGCCATCATACCAATAGCCTCTCAAGGCCATCAAAACCACAAGCCAAGGCTCTGGCATGTTCACAAATGGCCAAGCAACTCAGCCCAACAACAACACATGCTTCACAAAGAGCCAAGGAACCAAGGTTCACCAAATTCACATTTAAGAGCTAATCCTACATCCTCTCAACATTCTAAGCATATGTTTCAACATTACCCAAAGCTAAAACTAGTTTTATCAAAAGTGGGTCACTATTCACCCAAAACCCCAACTCACAAATCAAGAGGTGATTCTTGAGTTTCTTACCTCAAAGATGGCAAAGAAGGTCCACGGACGACTTCCCCTAGCTTGGGTACTCACGATTCGTCGCCGTTCTTCGCCGAGCTCGAGTTCTTCGAATTTCCCTTGAGAAAGGGATTCCTTGATTTGGGGTTCTCAAGGTGAAATGAGGATGGATTCAAGCTCTATATGTGATTTCCATCATGAAACAAGCTTAAGGGATGGATTTTGGTGAGATATGGTGAAGAAAGGAAGCTTGGAGGTCCAACAATGGAGGTGGGGTGCTGGAGGAAGAAGAAAACCAAGTTTTCTCTCTCAAAATCGCGACCAAGGCTATATATAGTGGTCCTGTCAGAGCTGTCGCGCTGATCGCGCCAGCTGCACTAGACCACGGCACCATCCGTGCCAACCCCGCGCCAAGAGCGCCGGCCTCCAGAACCTCTGGCGCCAAGAGCGCCACCTCCCGCGCCAAGAGCGCCAACCTCCAAAGGTTCCCGCGCCACCGGCACCAACTCCCGCGCCATGAGTGCCAACCTCCAGAACTTCCGACGCCAACCACGCCACAAATGGCGCTAACCGCGCCAGCTAGAAAACCATATGAGGTCCAGCACCACCAGCGCCAACTTCGGCGCCAGAAGCGCCAACCTCCAGAACATCTGGCGCCAACCGCGCCACACATGGCGCCAATCGCGCCAACTGGGAAAACTTAGAGTGGTTCTGGCTCCGGCCTGGTGCCCTGAGCGCCAATCACCAGAGACCATGGCGCTGGGAGCGCCGCTCCCGCGCCATCAGCACCACACTCCAGAACTGCAGCGCCATCCGCTCCAACCTGGCGCCATCCGCGCCACAATTCTGCAGAATTCAGCGCCAAACGCCTCAGATTTGCGCCACACGCATCCAAACTCGCGCCAAACACGCTGGGACTTAGGGTTATCACAATAATTGAATTATGAGGCTGATGTGAGCTTGTGCTCAGACATGTGTTTGCATTAAGTTTGGGATGACTCAGATATTTGGTATTCAACCTTGGTAGACCTTGTATGGTCTGTGAGAAGCCTAGTGAGGGCTTGACTTGATTGAACCCTAGGATAGGGGAATTCTGATATGCCATATTCTGTGATTGAATGCATGTTGGATTGATTTTGATATGAACCTACATATGCCTTGATTGGGGCTTGACACTGAGGGTGTCGGTGGCGGGTGCCACAGAGCAGGGAAAGAACTGCAGAGCGAGGCTTTGTCAAGTAAGTTCTTGGTCCCTGGGGATGATTTCCTGCTTGTTTGTGCCACACCACACTCCGAGTGGAGTGATGGTCATATTCATAATGCATGCATTTGGTTGTTGCATCCTCATAATGATATGTGTGTGCATCTGTGCTTGCTATATGATATGATTTGATAGATCTATTGGCCAGTAGATAGATATGGACCTCCCTAGGAGATGGGTTTCCTCCTAGCTTGGTTGGCTCAAGGTTGATGATATCCCAGGGAATCGGTGATTCCTACAGACCAAGGGGATAGAAGTAGAGGCAGCTCCTTCTATTCTCGAAGGTACCATATACGTGCATTCACACTGATATAGGCGTTGTGGATCTCCGCCAGGCGTTGAGGTAGCTCCGCCATGTTTGGAGCAAGATGACTTGCTCATATTGTTATGAGGGCCAGTGGGCCATTTGCTTGTGATTGCCTGATGTATGTATGATGGAGAGTGGGCCAGGGTGGGGGAGATTCCTCCAAGGACCCTGAGCTTACTGAGATGTGTATCTCACCCCGTTTGAGAATTTATCTTTACAGGTGACTCTTCTGTAAGAGGAGAGCAGTCTCAGGGCAGGAGGCCCTAGTGGAGACATGTCTGCTTGGCCGGTGGCAGCAGAGGGAGCTTGAAGGCTCAGTTTTGTTTTGATTCTATTTTGTACCCTTGATAAGGGCTGGTGTCTGTACACATGAGTTATGTACAGTTCTGTATACCCTCGGTGAGGGCAGATATTCTTTTATATCACCACGGTGTGGTGTGAGACTATTTTATATATGTATATACAAAACTGATGTTGATATGATATATGATGTTCCTCCTGAGTATACTTGTAATGTTTCTGACTATCTGCCTATATGTGTACTGTATGAGAAACTGGATCAGTAGGGGTGTAAAATATCCGTCTTGTGCGTATGTTTCTATGTTGTGCTTTTATTCCATACATAATGAATCAAGAAAAGCGATTATGTGCTTCCGTTGAGATTTTACTTTATGTTTAAGCCTTAACTAATATTATTAATGTTAACGCACTGGAGGCCTACGGGGTGTTACATATGCTGTGTTGCATTCCTGATGTTGGAAGTGTCCAATGGAATGACACCAATGCGATGTTACACCTGTGAGCTGTTTATGAGAACAGTGATGACAAGTTAGTGCTATGTTAATTGCCTTTTATACCATATATCATGGAAGTGAACCAGGGGGAGGGAAGACCTTCAAGAACCATGAGTTTACTGAGATGTTTATCTCACCCCTGTTGGGGATGTTGTTTTACATGTGATGCTTTTGCCAAAGCTGATAGGTCTCAGAGCGAGAGGCCCAGTAGAGATAGTTCCTGTGCAGCTGCTTGGCAGCATTTTGAGAGCATGATGGCTCGTGGGTCGTTGGTTTTGTTGATGTATTTTGTGTCCCTGGTTTAAGGAAGATGTGTGTGTGCACATGTGATGTTTATGTTTATGTTGTATAAACACTGCTGGTTTTGTATGCCCTGTGTGTGAGGAAGTGATCATTTGAGATCAGAGCACTCGGTGCATATTCTTTTGTATAGACACTGTGAGTGTCTTGATGATGTATATATATGTATATACCCGTGGTTTTTCTCCTGATATATCTGTAGAGATATTATTGATGCATCTGTCGTTGTTTATGTTGTCTGGATCGATAAGGCTAGTTGTCGGTTTTTGTGGCATTCGTTTATGTTTTGATGATATGTACCATACATAATGAATTAAGAAATATGGTTTTGTGAAATCGCTTCCGCGGGTTTTAATCAAAGTTTGTTACTGCGCAAATCTGATTAAGTAATATGTTAATTGTTGTGCAGTTTATGCTAATGTATATGCGGCAAGTGCACCGATCGTTTAACAAGTAATAAAGTGTAAGTAAAGTATCGTCTCCACAGGGATTGGAAAGATTTCGCAAAAATAATTATAAAGATTATAATTGAACAAGAAACAGAAAAAGTACGCAAAAGTAGTTGGATGATTGTGTTGAATTGAGAAAGAAAATTGAACAAAACAGTAAATTTAAAATCGAAAGATTACCAATGAAAAACAATTGTGGTCATGCTCAATCCCTTATAAGCATTACCTCCTTCAATTGACTGATTATTTTATCTTGAAGTTTACATAAGATCAATCTCTCCTATATTCGTAAATCCTAGAACTACTAGAGTCATAACCAGCGATTCAACCCTTTAATTCGATCGAGAACCCTAACCTTCTAGCGATTCTGTCAAACTAAGAATTCAGAGAACAAATCTTATG
>PYAF01000329.1:1524533-1550261 GCA_007407185.1 Glycine tomentella
ATTGTGGCGCGACCCGCGTGATGCTCCAGATCTTGTTTCCTTTGTTATTTGCCTGTAAATCCCTCTTTTTGACCTGCAAACACTTAAATGGTATTAAAATGCCTTATGTAATACAAAATACTAAATATGACTAATTCTAGAGTTATTTTCTAACTATTCAATACAAATATGACCTAAAACTAAGCTATAATTAAGATGTATTTGCAACACATCATTAATACACTGGATGCATACGGGGTGTTACAGGGTTCATCAATCCTGACCTTCCCAATCATATTTGTCATTTTAAAAAATCAATTTATGGCCTCAAGTAGGCACCCAGGCATGGTTCAGTGCTTTAAATTCCTTTCTATGTTTATATGGTTTTCATGCCTCAAAATCAGACTCTTCTCTTTTCATCCTCAATCAAGGTAACATTCTAATGTATGCACTTGTATACGTGGATGACATTTTAATTACAGGATCATCTACTTCATCCATCCAACACTGCATTTCTTCTCTGGCCCAACAATCTTCCATCAAAGATTTGGGTTTTCTTCATTATTTCTAAGGCATAGAGACTATTCCTACCAAGACAGGTCTTTTACTCAGTCAACACAAATATATCTATGACCTTCTTGAAAGGACGAAAATGGCAGAAGCAAAAGAGGTTCAAACTCCACTTTCCACTAGCACATCTCTTACATTAAACGATGGCATTGCATCTATAGACTAAGCTCAATACAAAAGCATTATTGGTGCTCTCCAATATTTATCCATGACTAGACCAGACATTGCCTACTCAGTCAATCGGCTAGCATAATTCATGCACAAACCCGCCACTATGCATATGACAACTCTAAAACGCCTCCTACAATATCTCAATGCTACAATATTTCATGGACTTCATGTCCACAAAGGGTCCTCACCATCTCTTTATGCCTTTAGTGGTGCCGATTGGACAGGTAACAAGGAAGAATATACTTCAAATTTCGCTCATCTTGTTTTCTATGGAAGGAGCCTCATCTCTTGGAAATCTTCCAAGCAACATGCAGTAGCTCGTTTATCCACAGAAGCTTAATATCAATCCCTAGCAACAACCTCAACTGAACTCACATGGATTCGATATTTACTTTCTGAACTTTGCATCCAACCTCAACATGTTCCGACCATCTAGTGTGACAATTTCAATGCCACCTATCTTTCAATTAATTCGGTAATGCACAGTAGGATGAAACATATAGCAATTGATGTTCACTTTGTTCATGATCTTGTTCAACAAGGCATTCTTCGAGTTTAGCATGTCTCCACCATGGACCAACTTTTCAATTGCCTCACAAAGCCTTTATCCAGGCAACGTCATCACCTTCTCAAGACCAAGATTGGTGTCCTTGATGGCACACCTCTCTTGCGGGGGCATGTTAAGGCAATGATTCAACATACAAAAGGAAATGACTAAGCACACAAAGATCAATTCAAATCCACTGAATGATAGGTATCTGATTGCATCTAATTGATTGAATCATAAGAGTTGTTTCATGTCATTTATTTTAGATTCCAATCAATGATTTGTTTGCTGATTTATAGAAACTAATTTAGCTCATTAGTTTTAAATACGAATGTAAATAACAACTATGTATCTCTCTATATATTTGTGTTGTAATTTCTGAATAATGAATAATTAAGTTCAATCCATTCTTTATAAATTTGATTCTCTAATTTCTAAAATTGATTTAATTTTATTTTATAAACTAAATTGAATCAATGTTGTTAAAAAATTGTACTTTATGACAATTTAAAAGTGTCACTAAATAATTTTAAATCAACAAAAACAATTTATTTATTAAATTAAAAATTGTACTTTGTTAGAAAATAATTTAAATTTTTTAACACCGTGACATTAATTTAGACAATATGATCAAATTAAATTAATTTTAAAAAATAAAAAATCAAATTGAATTCATAAAAAATTAAAAATTAAATTAAACCTAAATAATAAAGATCAAATGGCCTATTTAATTCTTTATTTATTTTATTTATTTAATTTTTATCTTTTGAACATTTAATTTAATCTCTTATGTATTTAAAAAGGTTTAAATTGATCCTAATGTTATTGCAGGGTCACTTCCATGAGTAGCATTAACAGAATTGTATGAGGTGACTAGAAATGACATTTATTTTATTCGATGCGGCAACCTTAATGAGACGACGTTGTTTCATACATCTGGGTTTTCAAAAAAATTGAAGAGCGCGTCTTTCGTTTGGTATCAGACTTGCTTGTTTACAAAGTAAAAATAGAACCTTTGAGGAGCTGAAGCGTCGAACAGTTTTTTGACCAACTGGGGGTAAAAAAAATTAATTACCATTTGGGGGTAATATTTAAAAAAATTATCAAATGGGAGTAAGTCGTAACAGGTGGTACGACTTCTAAGGCAGAAGTCATAGCACCTGTTACGACTTATATATTTTTTTGCTTTTTTTACTAAAATCGTGGGTGAGTTTACGACTTTGAAGTTGTAAATATATTTACGACTTCTAAGTTTTTGCTTTTTTTCTTTTTTATTATTAAATTTGAAATCTACTTTAAGTCGTGAGGAATCTCACGACTCTAATGTCGTGTCCCTTAAAATTTGCTAAATGCACCCCCTATTTGATAAGTCTTTCAAAAAAAAATTGAAACTTGCTAATTGCACCTCATATTTATTAAGTATACTCCAATCTTTTCTTTTAATCCTTAAATTTCAAATGGCAATATTTTTAAAACATACCCCCAAATGGTAATTAATTTTTTTTTACCCTCTTTCTTAGGCGATGTTCAATAACTCTCTCACAACTTCATAATATGGCTCATGAGCTTAATGCTTCTATAATTAGAACAATTCTGAATATCTCCCTTGTTTTTTAAATAAGCACAAACATATTTTTCCTCAAAGTATTAGACCTCTTATTTGTTTGAAGAATCTTATTAAAAAGCTTGGTCAATCATTTTATTGTCATATCTCTCAAGCCTCTCCACACTTTAATAGGAACGTCATTGGGTCTCAAAGCTTTATTATTATTCATCCTCTTTAAAGCCTTCTCAACTTCATGTGTATTAATTCTGCGCACAAATCTTCTATTCAGATCATCAAAAAATGTCCTCCAAATCCACCTCACTCTTGTCGTCATTCCCATTAAAAAGATTGTTAAAGTAGTTTAACCATCTTTCACTTACAGCTTCATCCCTTACCAAAAGTTTTTGATTTTCATCCTTGATACATCTAACTTGCATGAGGTATTTACTCTTCTTATCCCTCATTTTTGCAAGTTTGTAAATACATTTTTCACCATCCTTGCTCCCAATATTTTTATACAAATCGTCAAAAACTTTGCCTCTAGCTTCCTACACTACTTTCTTTGCATTTTTTCTCGCTATTCTAAACTTTTGCAAATTCTCATCATTGGGACATTTATGCAAAGATCTAAAGCATTCCTTCTTCTGTTTAATAGTCTCATGCACCTCTTCATTCCACCACCATGTTTCTTTTGTAAAAACTTTGTTTCCTTTGCTTTTACCTAGCACCCTCCTTCTCACATTTTGAACACACATAACCATCTTATTTCATATCTCATTAGCTTCTCCAATAAACTCTCACGGTCCTTCACGCATCATGTTGTCCTTAAATTCTATTTGTTTCTCCTCCTTTAGCTTCCAGCATCTTATCAATGGATTTTGAGCCTTCCTCCTCAAATTAAGAACTTTGTTGAACCTAACCTCTAGAACTACCAACTTATGTTGTGTCGCCACACATTCTCCATGGTAGACCTTGCAGTCAATACACGAATTTCTAACTTCCCTTCTAGCATAAAGAAATCAATTTGACTACAATTTTGGCCACTATGATACGTGATAAGATGATACTCCCTTTTCCGGAAAAAAGTGTTCGCTAGCATCAAATCATAGGCTACTGCAATGTTTAAGACATCTTCTCCAGTCTCATTCTCGTCCCATAGTCAAAACCACCATGAATTCTATCAAAACTTCAACTATTTTTACCAACATGACTATTTAGATCTCCTCCTAGGAAAATCTTCTCCTCTCATGGTATCCCTTTCAGAACCTCCTCCAAGTCTTCCCAAAATTGGTTCTTTTCATTTGATTGTAGTCCAACTTGGGATGCATACACACTAAGGATATTTAAAATAAGATCCTCTACTACAAGCTTAACCATATGGCACATAGGGATGAATATATATATATATATATATATATATATATATATATATATATATATATTCTTCTAAAAAAGAATTATTCTTTCCTAACCCATTTCTCTTCTTTGTCTTCCTCTTTGTTTGATTTTTATCTGATATGCACCATTTTCTCTCTTCTTATTTATCTTCACATGCAACCTTCTAATATTTCTCTTTCCTTACATAAAAAGTAAGATTCGTCAAAATTAGTAAATTTTAATAACTTTTTGTTAATCATAAAAAAGTGTTAAAAAAAGAGTATCAAATATAGAATCGTTAAAATTCCTTAAATAAAAAATGAGAAAATTTATTTTCAAAATAATACTTATCAATTTTTTTCTTATATTGTTTTGAAATTAGTTCTTTAGAACTATTTTACAAAGTAACTTTAAAAAAATTAAAAATTTAAACACAATTAAATTGATTCAAAATATTATTAAAAATAAAAAGAATATTAATTATCAAAACGAAAAAAATATTTAAACCTTCAAACAAAAATGTGAGAAATAATATAAAATTTATTTTAGCAAATTATAAGAGTTTTTCCATTAAAGTGACCTTGGTTGCACATTAGGTATCACATGGGTACCAATTGTCATACTAAATGGCAACCATATGGCACATAAGGATGAATATATATATATATATATATATATATATATATATATATATATTCTTCTAAAAAAGAATTATTCTTTCCTAACCCATTTCTCTTCTTTGTTTTCCTCTTTGTTTGATTTCTCTCTCATATGCACCATTTTCTCTCTTCTTATTTATCTTCACATGTAACCTTCTAATATTTCTCTTTCCTTACATAGAAAGTAAGATTCATCAAAATTAGTAAATTTTAATAAATTTTTGTTAATCATAAAAAAGTGTTAAAAAAAAAAAGAATGTCAAATACAGTATCGTTAAAATTCCTTAAATAAAAAATGAGAAAATTTATTTTCAAAATAATACTTATCAATTTTTTTCTTATGCTGTTTTGAAATTAGTTCTTTAGAACTATTTTACAAAGTAAATTTAAAAAATTAAAAATTTAAACACAATTAAATTGATTCAAAATATCATTAATAAAATGGATTTAATAGGTTTCAAAATATATGAAAATAAAAATGTGCAGGCTGTGGGGTTCGAACCCACGCGCACTTATGTGCAGAAGATCTTAAGTCTTCCCCCTTAACCACTCGGGCAAACCTGCTAATATTGACAACTTGTTGCTTTAAAATATAAAACCATTTGTAGTATTGCTGTTAGGATACAAATACTATGTTTTGACGCAATTGTTTATTGCCGGTTCATTCTCTTATTAGCAAAAATACAAGTAATAAACAATAAATGTATAACAAAAATACTAGTAATTAATATATTTAATAGTTTTTTCTCTAATTTATTTTTTAGATTTAATTAGGTATGTTATTTTTTAAAATAGTTTAATTATATCCTTTACTTTAAAAATACTCAATTAGATCTCTTATATTTTAAAATAGGTTTAATTTAATCTCATCTAAAACCAACTTTGATCCTATTTTTAAAAAATCTTTGGAACAAATGGAATAAAAAAATAGAACTGAAAAGGTTTTATCCTATCGGTAAATAATTGAGTTTTTAAAATATGTTTATAAGAGTTTGATTATTTAACCGAATGTATGAATAAAATTTTGTTAGAAGAGGTAAAACTAATTTATCTTTACTCCTTAGAAGTTAATCTAATGAATTTTAACCCTAAGAATATCTTATTTTTTAAAAGAAAGAAAAAAAACAAATGCAACTCATTTTACAACATAATCATCTTTAATGGATCAACCCATGAAATATAAAATGTATAATGAGCTTTTCTGACTTTTTCTTCCCCTAAGCTCCCTCATGTACAAATTGCGTATTAAAATAATAAGACTAGGCATGGTTACATCTTTAATTAGTTTTTCATTTAAATTTTTTTTAGCTTATTTAACTAATATTTATTTTTAATAATTATTAGACATAATTAAATATTTACAAATTATTATTGAAATTATTTTTTATCAACTAAATAGTTTTTAATATATTTAAAATTTTAAAATTTCAAAAACCTATTTTTTTATAGTTTGATTTTTTTTCATTAGTAAAATAACCACATATCAATCAATTAAACTATTTTATTTTTAAAAAATTTCATAAGTGTTTCAGCAAAGGAATATTTCTAGTTAAACAAGGATTAATCTCTTGATTTATTTTTCTTAAAAATATTTCTTCTTTTTCTTTAAATTTGTAAATTCAAATTATTTTAAATAAACCATATGTGTTTTCAGTTTTAAACATTTTTAAAAGTCAGGAAAAAAAGAAGTAAAATGATAATTTTGTCCTATCTTCTTCACCCCCACCTTGCCCTCACAATTAGGGGTAGGTAAGCATGTCGACTCGTCCTGCATATGGCTCGCTTGTGTAAGCCTACATTGGCAACGGACTAGACCAGTCCATACTCTTCTTCACCCAAGAAGATATGAAAGACGTAATTCCGGACATGAAGATGGCTTGGTGATCACTGGAACTATAGCCAATTGCCGAGTTGAAGCCATGTAAGACAATGTTAACCGGTTTCAATGGAGGAAATACTGCGCTCAAAGGATCCATCGAGTTACGACTGACATTGGGAACAAAGGATGCATTCTGGACAGAAAGGGTGAAGTTCGTCGTTGTTGAGTTCCCTCTGCCATACAATGCCATCCTCGGCAGACACACGATCCACAGGTGGGATATACTAATGTCCACCAAGCACCAAAAGTTGAAATTCATAGGCGGCAACAGTAAAGTAGTAACGGTTTGCGAAGATCAGAAGGAATCCCCCCAATGTTACTTCACCGTGGTTAGAGGACAGGAGACCGACTCGTCCCTCCAACGAAACAATCAAGACGAGACTCCTGAGAGGGGGCCGGAGGACAAACCCATTAATGTGGTGGAACTTGATGTTAGAGACGAGATAGAGGAGGGGAGGCCGAAACCAGCCGATCAACTTGAAGAAGTGCAAGTCGAATCCCAGCCATCTCAGATCATAAAGTCGGCTTGATTGTTGGACAAAACCGAACTCATAGAATGCCTTAGGCTGAACCAAGACATTTTTGCATGGACTTCCTCAGAAATTCCAGGAATAAGTCCGACCTTCTGTTCACACAGGCTATCAATATACCCGGGCTCGAAACCAGTCGAGCAGAAAAAGCGGAATCTCGGCCCGGAACGAAAGCAAGCATTGCCCAGACACATCGAAGAATTATTGGAAGCCAGCTTTATACGAGAAATCCAATACACAACATGACTCTCCAACGTTGTCATGGTGAAAAAAGCTAACGGAAAATGGAGAGTATGCGTCGACTACACGGATGTTAACAGGGTGTGCCCAAAAGATTCGTACCCAATGCCCAACATTGACCAGCTAGTAGATAGTTCGTCCGGATTCAAAACTTTGTCCTTTATGGATGCTTACGCTGGGTATAACCAAATTCCCATGGACCCGGCAAACCGAGATAAAATAGCATTCAGGGGAGGTGACGCCAATTAATGCTTCAACGTAATGCCATTCGGTTTGAAAAACGCCGGTGCCACCTACCAACGCATGATGAACAAGGTCTTCGAACAACAGCTCGGCCGGAATATCGAGGTTTACATCGACAACATGATTGTGAAAACAGACTCTAAGGGAAGCCATATAGCCGATTTGGAGGAGACCTTCGGATGACTAAGAGAATTTAACATCCGGTTAAACCCCTTCAAGTGCGCATTCGGAGTAACTTCAGGCAAATTCCTGGGGTTTATGCTAACCAATAGAGGGATAAAAGTCAACTCGGACAAATGTCAAGCACTAGTGAACATGAGGTTCCCCACTAACAAAAGGGAGGTACAACAACTAACGGGCAGGTTGGTCACTTTAACCCGTTTCCTGCCAAAATCTGCGAATAAGGCGTTGCCTTTCTTCAAATTATTGAGAAAGGACGCCACTATCGGCTGGAGCCCCAAATGCGACACGACTTTCAAAGAGTTGAAGAAATGTCTGGCCTCACCACCGTAAGTGCCGTGCTAGTTAGAGAGACGGGCAAGACACAATTCCCAGTATACTTCGTCAGCCGAGCTTTAAAAAACTCAGAATTAAGATACCAGAAGCTGGAAAAGGTTGCCTTCGCATTGTTGGTAGCTGCCAAACGACTCCGACCATATTTCCAAAGCCACACTATCCTCGTACACACCAACCAACCCATTCGCCAGGTTTTACACAAACCAGACCTGGCAGGACGGATGATGAGTTGGGCAATTCAGTTGTCAGAATTTGACTTGAAATACGAGCCTCGGCACGCGATCAAATCTCAGGCCCTTTCCGACTTCGTGCTAGAACTCACTACGACCACCGAAGACAAGAATTCATGGACAATATATGTGGACGGCTCATCCAATGCGAAGGGAAGCAGAGCCGGGATCATTGTCGAGAATCCCCAAGGGATGGCCACCGAACAGTCCCTCCAGTTAAATTTTCCGACCTCCAACAATCAAGCCGAGTACGAGACATTAATAGCCGGACTCACATCCGCTATTGAACAGGGAGCTCAGAAGCTGAAGGTGTTCACAGACTCCCAACTCGTAGCCTCTCAAATTGAGGGAAGATATCAGGCTAAGGGACCACTATTGGTCAAGTACTTGAACAAAGTCAAGGAGATAATCGCAGAGTTCGATGAGGTCGTCATTTCTCACATACCCAGGGAGGAAAATGCAAGGGCCGACATCTTATCCAAGTTAGCCAGTACCAAAGGCACAGGTAACCACAGAACGGTCATCCAACAAGAATTATCTCGTCCAACATGTATATTGGCAATTTCCTCGAGCACGGATTGGAGGCAGCCCATTACCAGGTACTTGGAACAGGGCATATTGCCGGACGATGCCATGGAAGCAAAGAGATTGATCCGTTGCGCCGCCATGTATACTATTCAAGAAGACGCACTATATCGAAAAAGCTTGCACGCACCCATGCTGCTCTGTTTGGGTCCCGACCAAATAGAATATGTTTTGACCGAGATCCATGAAGGAATTAATGGTCAACATATAGGAGCAAAGGCACTAGCAGCAAAGGCCCTGTGGGCAAGGTACTATTGGCCGACCATGATGTCGGATTCCTGAGATCACGTAAGGAAGTGTGCAACATGCCAGTAGCACTCCAGGATCATTTGGTCACCCCCCTCCGAACTGACAACAATCACATCCCCATGGCCTTTCTACAAATGGGGAATGGACCTTCTGGGACCTTTCAAGCCGGCAGAAGGACAGTTCAAGTGGCTCATTGTGGCCGCCGATTATTTCACAAAATGGATAGAAGTCGAACCGATAGCCACAATCACCTAAGCCCGGATTCAGAAATTCTTTGAAAGGAATATAATATCCAGATTCGGGATACCGGCTGAAATCGTCACAGACAACGGAACCTAGTTTACGGACAAAAGATTTAAGGAAATGATGACCGACTTCCAAATCAAACACCACTTCTCATCGGTCGAACACCCACAATCCAACGGCCAAGCTGAGGCAGCGAATAAGCTAATATTGGAAGGCCTGAAGAAACGGATAGGCCAAGCCAGGGGAAATTGGGTGGAACAATTGTATTACGTCTTGTGGGCACTCCGAACCACAACCAATACCTCCACTCAGGAAACCCCATTCCGTATGACGTACGGATCTGAAGCCATGATACCAGTAGAGGTCGGGCAACCATCATGGAGAAGATTATCAATGTTAAGAGAAGGCGAAGAGGCAAACAACAGGGCGTTAACTGACGAACTCGGGTTCATCGATGAAAACCGAAGTAAGGCACCTTAGAGATATGGCTAATAAGAGGTTGATCGCTACCAGATTCAACGCTAAAGTCAAACATAGAAAATTCAGCGAAGGCGACCTAGTGCTACGCAAAGCCGATATTGGAAACAAGAATGCCATGGAAGGGAAGCTGGCGGCCAACTGGGAAGGTCCGTACCGAATAGCCAAGAATCTTGGTCATGGCGCCTACGTGCTAGAAACCCTCGATAAAAAGACGATAAAGTGAACGTGGAACGCCAACAAATTGAAAGCCTACTACTGTTGAGCTGCAAGACAAGGAGAGTTATTTAAGTTACGTTTTTACTTTCCATTCATGTGTTTCCTATTAATTAGGAGAAATAAGAACCGAGGTCTTCGGCACTCCCGTTTCGACCTTTCATCAGGATCGTGAACACAAATAATTATTTTTATATCCGACGTTCTTGAATAAAAGTCCTCTTCAGAGGAATACTTCTCAATTCTCGTACTTTAACCGATCTCATAATTGAATATCGCCAATAAACGAGGACGCTTGCGGCCCTTAGCACATACAAGATGCCGCCAAACCCTGATCAGGTTGGCACGGTCCGCTGAGGCCGTGTTGCATCAAGTATCTCTAGAGGTTGGAACCGGGTTCCGAAAATCTTATTCGGACAAATAATAAACTTGGCCGCTGGAGCCTAATAAATATACTCTGCGCATATCAACTAGTAAGTATTATAAAAATATTATGCAAGACACAAATAATTGTGTGAAAACAGCAAATGTACGAATACTAAAAAACTATTACAAATTAAAACCAGCATCCCGGCCCTTCAAGCAACGTCTGCAGGAGCCGAGTTCCCTTCAACATCGACCTCTGGCAAGTCCTCAGCCACGGCCTCAGACTCTTCCTCCTCATAAGGGACAACTGCACCATCTCGGACATAACACGAGTAGTGCGCCCCACCAAGGTTGAGGGAAGTCCCGAGGTTAAGGCATTGAACCTGCATCAGCGCATTCTTGAACGACTCCTCGCCCGCAGTGGTCATCATGTCCCTAAGCTCGGCCACTAGCCTCTCAGAATCCGCCAACTTGAGCTCTGAGCTGCTCAACCTCCTCTGTAAATTGGCCGCAGCCTACTGCGACTCCAGGAGCTGACCCTCACTTTCCTTATCGTTGGCCTCGGCCACCTCCAACATAGTCTTGGTATCATTCAGGTTCTGAGTCATGAAGGCGGCTTTGGCCAGTGTCGTCTCAAGCCTGCCTTGGACATCCCGGAGCTCGTCCTCAGCCCCCTTTAATTTGCCCTCGGCAGCCCTCACCGCACCTCGTAGCTCGTCCTTTTCCTTATCAAACTCGGCGCAGACTTTGGACAACTCTTCCCCCTTCTTCACATATTTATTCTTCAGAGTAACTAGACTTTCCACAAGGGAGGCCGTCCGGTAAGCACCGAGCTGCACCCTTCCGAGCTCTTGCATTTGCTCATCGGAGAGGGGGGACGAGTCCGAGAAGTGCTTCGGAGGACGGAAGTAGGGAAAAAGAGCCTCGGTACCTTTATCCCAAAGATACCTCGGGGTCAATCCCATCTCCGGGTAAGGAGGGCAAGGGGTCGTACTTGGAACGACCTCGACAGCAGCAAGAGTAGGATTGAGGACATGAGAGATGGGCGGGGCAGGAACGCCTTCCGAAACTGGAGGGTCATCGATCACAACGACCTCGACGCGGTCGTCAGAGGCCGGCACGACTGTCACCGGAGGTGCCGCTACGGGAGGCGAGGTCACGGTGGGATGAGTTACCTTCGGCCTTTTCACTTGAGACAAGAACCGAAGGTTAAGACCTCCTTGCCTAACAGACTTGGCAAGTGCCTTCCGAGGACAAGCTTGGCCGGGCTGGTTTTCCATGGGAACGACTACAAGAAGAAAATACAGATAAGTACACGAAGGAAAACATATAAGGCACACCATTAAAATACCACTAACATGGTCGAGGAACGTGGGCTTCACGATAGGCGTCGATCTGGATCACCACCTGAGCATCCGCATCCGACAAACTCATCTCCTCGAACTAGTAGAAGATGGAAGGTAGGTCATGATAAGCTCGGGTCCAGTAAAGGGGAAACTTCCACCTCACCTCGGCAGACTCCAGCCCTTGCAGGAAAAATGGGTGTTTGTCGGGCTCAGCCAAAACTTTGAAATAATTGTTCTTGAATTTTTTGAAAGAATCAGAATAAAGGGAAAACATGTTACAACATGGACGACTCCTCGACAACGTCCACCTTTTCCGAGAAGGAGGCTCCCGGCCGGTCTGACTAGTCTGAACCGTAAAGTAATATTGGAAAACGGGAATGGAGCAAGGGACCCCAGATTCATGCAAAGTTCCTCAAAGGATTTCACAAAGGCACATCCATTTGGATGAAGTTGAGATGAGGCCAAGCTCAAATGTTTGAGAAGCTTCATCTCAAACTCGGACAGTGGAAAACGGATGCCCAAGCGGGTAACCACGTCCGGACAAAAGAAGAAAAAATTAGGCTCGCCTGACCCTGCACCCGCACAGATAGGCTATCCAACGCTCGGGCGACAGATCGAGAATCCATCCTGATTCCCGATCAGAAGGGCCGTGATGTCTTCCGAACTCATAATCGATGAAGTGCGTAGCACCTCATAAGTGACCCAAGGGTATTGAGAGATTAATAGAGGAGAGGTTTGTCGGCTTGCGATCCGGAAGATCGGGATTCTTCAACTACATCCATATCCATAATAACCTACCAAAAAAAAATAGATTGCCAGTAATTAGTAAAGTATCTGAAATGACTGAAACGCGAGTACCAGCAGACACGGGGACGGTAAGGCATAAGGATGGCATCTTGGTGTCACCTCCAATCTCAGGGGATGAAGTTGACACCGCGGGATCGGTAGCAGAAGGTCGAGGAAAGGTCACCAGATTATGACGACAGGCGTCCAATGTATCGTCGGCTTGTTGGTCAAAACCCTTCCCGGCCAAGTATAAAAAGGTGTCTATACAGGCCGAGCACGGTTCAAACCGAGTTCCAGGGGGAGGCCCCCCAGGGCACAACGTCGGAAGTGTTTTTCTCCTACAAGAAGGGGGTAAAGGCACGGCAGCGGGAGTCAAAGAATCCCTACACACTGCACTGGGGGCATTATCAGACCTAACCATGACATTGGGAGGGTCAAATATTTTAGTGGAACTTTTCTTCGAAGATTTCAAACCCCCAGAAGGAGTGTGTAATACTTCTTTAGCTTTCTCCTCTTCTGGAAGGGGAAGGCCAAAGAACCAAAACGCAGAACGAGGACGAATCGTTTTACGGATACGCGCTTCTTCCTCAGGAGTGAAACTCATGGTTAACCAAAAGAAGGATAAGACAGGAAAAACTAAAAGGGAGAAAACATGCGAATATCAACAGATGAACAATGAAAGACACAGAACAAGGATGAAGACGAAAATAGCAGAGGTGTCCTAAAGAAAGTAGCAGAAATACCCTAGAACGAAAAGCAATCACTACAAAAACCAATGCGGAAAGAACTAAATATAGGCGTAGAGAAAGGTACCTGGGTTGAGGAGAGCATGATGAAAGTTGGAGCGAAGGGAGTTTCATGAAGATTGAAGCACCAGGATAGTTGCCAAATGCGATTACCAAATAACGAAAAAGGCAATGGAGAAGAGAGAAGACACTGGAATTTTAGAAAAATGATTGAATAAGGGGGAAATAGAGATTTAAATTAACAAAGAAAAGCAATCGTCAAAGAAATGTAACGTCTTCGATATGTAACCGTCGAAAACGGTCCGTCACAGAGGGGGTAAAGGGTCACACCACGTAGAAATACAAGGGCAGAAGAGGAAATCTCGCTAGAGAATCATGATTGTGGGTTAAATCAAAAGGACAGAGCATTAAATGATCCTAAGAAGTGTCGTTTCGTGTGAGTGTGGCAAGAGGAAACGTTTCTGATCCCAGGCTTCATGGCAGAGGTACGTCGGCCCCAAGGAAGGAAAGCTAAACTTGACAACGTGACAGCTGACAAGATTAAGTTTTTGACCTTGTCAGGCCTGCCGAGATAATTAGTTCGAACTCGATAAGAACGGTATAATTGTAAGCCGGCCCAGCCGAGGATTATCTTGGCTTCGGCATGATCAATGCTTTTCCAGTCGGTCAGACCGAGTTGACGATCTCGCCAAGTTCGGTGTTTTCGATTCAAACCATACAATTAAAGGATCGACAAACTTCAAATGCCATCCCGGTCGCCTAGATGGCTAGACGACCGGGCTGGGGGGCAACTGTTACAGATATTTTTCGACGGGCCCAAATGTCGCAGGCCTAATGAGACAGTAAAAAAATGTTGTTGAACTGTACTTGATAGTGGGGGGAGGTTCAGTAACGGCACAACCACGATCTTCTATCCTCAGAGATTTCCGGCACCTCCCATGACTGTTATCGTGCAACTGATTCCCTCAGGTCGGTCCTCTATAAATACGTCATACCCCTTGGAGAAAGGTACACACACATTCTGACTCTCTCTTTTCCATACACATCGTGCACACACCCCACGTCCATTTGTGGTTTCGTGTTCACTGTGATTGCTTTCCCTGAAGTGTTTGTCTCACTATAAGCATTCTCAGAGAGAGAGAGAGTTTGATCCCACATTAATCACCAACAATCCTTGTTGGACATTTCTATTCATCCCGAACAGAAGATATACCATAGATACCTATGTTCTGAGAAACATACAAAATCAATGACAAGTGACATTTGATAAGCAAATAATCAGTCCTTTTTGGATGAAAATCTAAAATTAATGGAAAAAAATTAATACCTATCTATCTACCTGCAGATGAAGATTTTATTTTTAGTTGGAATAATTTTATTTTTAAGATGGGAAACTAAAAGTAATGTTAGTATTATACGGTGAAATTTTGAGAACTTTTTTTTAATGTGAAATTTAACGAACTTTGTAGCTTATGTTTTATTCTTTAATTTAATATGACTTACGTTTTATTCACTTAGTAATGCATGTGTCTTGAAAAAAATGTACTTTTAGAATTTAAAAAAAGATAACAAAAGAAAATTCAATGAGAAATTTCATTTAATTTCCAGAGTATGCGAGAGTTAGCATTTGTAATTATAAAGGACTTTGGACTTGATCTGTGCATTAAAATACTGGTAATAATAAATTTAAAATACAATGACAATAATAAAAAAAGTTTTTGTTTTAAAAAGATTAGCTAAATGAGATTATAAAAATTTACGAAAAAATTAACCTTAAAAAAGTTTTTTTTTTTTTTTTCATTTAAGAGAACTTGTATTTGTCTACTAAGGCCTTGAGTGAAGCCATTTTCTCTATACCTGACGATTGAAATAGCTAGCTAGCTAGTGGTTGGGAAAATCTTGATTTCAACACTGATCTGTTGTTGAATATTATAAAGAGAAAATATTGTTTCCACTTTGAGGGTTTCAAATAGGTCGTGTACGTAGCAAAATTATTAATTTGGACATGGTGATTGATTTTGGCAGGTTTCTCGTTTGTCATGCTTCTTGTGTTTTATTTTTCCTGGTCAGAACCTTACTTTTTGATTTTTTTAGAAAAGGCAAAACATTTCATTAAAAAATAAAATAAAAAATCAATAAGTTATTAATCTGAGTGATATTAAACTCTTCTTTTTAAACATGGTCTTATATTTAAGTCTTATAAATAAAAAAAATGTGCTTGAAAAAAGAGAATCCCACTAAAAATGGTCAACCAGATTTTCAGAAGGATTAGTGATTGACAAAATCAATAAATATTTCGTATCAATAACATTATTAATAAAATAAAATAAATATATATTATCTCTTTACTTATTTCTCTTTGTCATTTATTGATATAAGTATCTAATGATTTTGGTGGCTCCTTTTTTTTTGGTTAATAAAAAATTAAAGCTTCAATTTTTATCCCTGACAATATGTTTTCAATTTTTTTATTAGATTAACATTTTTTTAATTATATGGATAAAAACTAAAGAAACAGTGAAGATAAATGAATATATAAATAAATAGAAAGGACGGTCCAAACTCATTTAATTAGAAAAGTAAATTAAATATAGTGAACTAAGTAAGTGCTTCTACGGAAGTATGAGGTTGCCTCAGACTATACAATATTAGATTTCTTTTTGGCATTTCAATTTATTTGGACATTTAAAATTCTCAGGACTTGCAATAATTTTGGATAGATGAGTACTGGTGCGGAGAGATACCCTGATTTCATCAAAGTCTTATGAGAGAATGGTATTATTTTCTTGATTATACTTTCTGCAACTATAATATTGAGGTCCTCATATTAATTGTGTGGATAGTTAATTACTGAAAATAATGAGATATGACAATTTAACTATCTCTATAATGCTTTAGAAGTGTAGCATGAATGATAACAAGAGGAGGTTTTTCTTTTATCTGAATTGCAGGTTATACCAAATGCTTTTGTGAGTTGGCAGAGTTACAAGGAAGGATCCCTGAGGATGTGATCCTGAGAAATGCTAGTGGGAGAGTGTGGCATGTGAAAACACCATATGTTGGAGAGAAATTATATTTTGATGATGGGGTGGAGGGCTTTCCATCTAGAAAACTGCTTAGGACAAGCAGACTTTCTTATAAAATTGTATAAAATAGTTTTATATCATTAAATGATCGTGTAAAAAATTTTATATTATCAATATATAACCTTTTTTTTATCAATGTTTAACAGTTTTATATATTAAATCAAATTAAATTTTTGTCAAATAACCTATTTTAATATTATCTGTTGATGATATTAAATTAATCAATTTTATTATTTTTATACATTTGATAATATTATGTTAATTGTTAATTGTATGAGATATTTGAAAGAATTGTCATATATAATAGTTCTAAAAAAAATAAAATGGGTAATCTAGAAATCCAAACCGAATCGAACTGTTCATGAATGGGTTGGGCTGGGTTTTAATTTTTTTTTCTTCTGAAAACTGAACCGAACCGAATCGATCAAATTTGATTGAATTGGATCCTAAATTTGACAAAAATCGATCCGAAGTCACCCGCGAACACCCCTAAATTATTTATATATAAGAAATTTTCTAAAATATTATTTCGTCAATGGTGGAGCGGATTCAGGCACTGTTTTAAGACTCGGATCGACCCGGCTGGTCCGGGTCGGGCTGCATATCAGATCGAGCGTGCATTTGAACCGCTTCAATCCGGACAACCTGGCTGGGTTAGTGGCGACCCGGCAGCCCGGTAACCCAGACCGGGTCAACTTCATTTTTTCCAGAAGCTTAGGACAACGTCATTTTTGGCAAAGAATTAAAAACTGGATTGACCCGGCCGGTCGGACCGTGACCCGGGGACCGGACCGGGTCGGGTTATCCTTCAGATCGGACATGTCAACAAACCGTTGAAAACCGTATGACCCGGCCGGGTTTGAGCGACCCGCTAACCCATCAACCTGGACCAGATTGACATTTTTCTCACTAACTCGAACGACACTGTTTCTTTTTGCTTTTCATTAGGATTGGCAAAATAAACCTGGCCCAGGCCCACTAAAAGATGTGGGCAAGTAATTTTATATTTTTATTCAAAGAGAACCAGAGTTCACTCACTTAGTGTCTTAGTCACTTTCAGTCTTCACTCTTCTGTATCTTCAGCCCTTGCGTTTTTGCGGTTTGTGCCCTAATCCCTTGCGCCGACTTGCCTTGTACTTGTAGGCTGTTATAGCTTGTGATCTCGCCTCTTCCTGGTCCTGCGTGGGGTTCGTGTATCGTGTTCGTCTGGTCCTTCACTCGTTCTCGTGATCCCATCTCTGGCTCTCTGCGTCTCGTCTCTGCGTGGGGTTCGTTCGTTCGTGAATTTTGACTCGTTTCTCTGTCTCGACGACTCAGCGGCTCAGGCAGCGGAGGTCTGGTCCTTGGCTCCTTGCATGTAAGCATCTTCATCCGATAAAATGTCCTCCTAATACGTGATATGCTTTACCCTTTTCACCTTCCTGTCTGAACTCTTAAATAGGCATGGCTCTATATGCTTAGAGCAGTAAAATGCAAAGGGAGAATCATAATTTCAAAAGGTTAACAGGATTAGCAGTTACACGTGTTTAAATGACACATATGATTTCTATGCTGAATTGTTTAATCATCTGTTTGCGCCTTTGCGGGTAATTCATCTAAAATTAGTAATATGTTCATAAAGATATCCTAATTTGTAATTTTGTCAAATGCAAATTCTGGTCCTGTGTCTGGTTCAATTTATTAGGTTAATCAGCCCAGGCACACTGCAGTGACTGCACTACACACACATACACACTATCTTCTAGCTAACTCGGTGACTGTGGCTTGATCTTAGTGAGTCACTGGGTCATAACTCCGATTTCTGCATGCATAGGGCATCTTTGACACAGACTGAAACATGACATTGCACCCACTCCTCTTGTTTCTTGGAACACTTGTCACTTGTCATCAATCCGCGAAGAGTTGATAGCCATAGGAAAATTCTGATTCTTTATGGACCGTATGCCAAAACCCCACTTAGTTAATTCACCTTCTAGATTTTGTCTTCATGAAGCTATCCGAATCTTTTCTTCTTTTTTTGAACAATAATAGTTCATTGTGAAATACATTTAGATCATAATTAGACCTTTGTATGTTTATTCAAGTAGCTCAAATTTTAAATCTAAAATTTATGTCTCTCCATTTTGGAAATGCCAAATAAAAGTTACACAAAAATATGGTACATATGTACTAGAATTGAACTGTTATGTTTTGGAATCCTTATATAGCATGCTATAATTGCCATAAATTGCATAATAGTAAAGGAGAAAGTAAATGTTGTTCCAATGGATTATGGATGAAACAAATTACAGTTGCTCTGTTATTATTGAAAGAAATTGCTACTTTTGATTTTTAAGTGAGTAGTAATATCCTAAATAAGCTGTCCAATAATTGTTTTTTATGACTCTTTTTGACTCTTTATATGGCTTACAAAGGCAATTGCTCTTTTATGACTCTTTTCTATGTTTATTGTCCAATAATTGTTGTAGCTATTATCCTAAATAAGTTGTTAAAACATGAATTTGCAATGATAATGTTGTTTGCTGCACCTTTTAGTTTTAATGATCAATCTTTGATCTTGTAATCAACTGTTTAGGGGGTTTTGCTAATGAACTTGGGAGATTTTTACTAGCTTGATTTAGTTTCTTATTGTTGTTGGACCAAGAGAAGAAATAATTGTAAATATTGAAAACATATAAACATGAAACTTTTTTTTTTATTATTTTTTAAGTGGGCTGGTGGGCTGGCCCGCTGGCCCACTAACCCACTTTAAAGTGGGGTGGGCCAGGATTTTCAGCCCACTTTGCAAAAGTGGGCCAGCCCGGCCTGGCCCTTTTTTTATGTGGGGTGGGCCAGCTCGGCCCATTTTGGGTGGGCTGGCCCACTTTGCCATCCCTGCTTTTCATTAGGCCAAATTAGTTTTTCCGTTTTCGTTTTCCTCTCAGCACTCAGTAGTGAAAGTGCGAAACGGCATCGCACCTCCTAGCTTCATCGCGCAGCCCCCCATCTTCTTGTTCCAGGCCATCACGCCATCCAGGCCAGGTTCGTCGCGTCGTCTAGGGTCCAGGGCTCCAGGCTGGTCGCAGGTCACGCTGTCCAAGGTCCAGTCTTCGTCGCGGGTCACTCCGTCTCCATCTAGGGTCATTGCGGGTCACTCCGTCTCCGTTCAAGCTCGTCGCACTTCCAGGGTCCAAGCCTCCAACTCCAAGGTTAGACAAAGTAATGGCAATGTGTTCTTTGTTTTTTTTAAACCCTTTTATTTTCTCCTTGCCACTGTGCTTTCTTTCATTGCAACCGATTTCATTAGGTAAGAATTAAAGTGGTTTTCTGGCCATACAATAATAAAGCATTTCTGCTGCAGTTTAAGTTGGGCATTTAGACCAGGATTGCTAAATTGTGTTTAAATTCACCATAGCTAAATTGTCAGCTTGTGTTAATTAAATTGTCAGCTTGTGTTGATTAGTTATATGTGCCAAATCCTCTGTCGTCATCTCAACCTCTCTGCATTTGTGCGTTGCATTGCACATCTCTTTCAAAACTTTGTTCTGGTTTTGTGACTCTTACTATTTTCGTGTGTCTTGCATTTGGATCATTATTTGTCACCTTCAGAAACCAACCTCACAGATTCACCTAACACCCCATTCGGCTTTTCTGGTTTTTTATAAGCAATGTGGTTATTTTTCTAATCTATGAAGCAAAAAAAGTGGAAGATGGATTGTCACTTTCCTTAATCTGTTTCAATTTGAACCGCTTTTATTGTCTTTTTTGTTGCATCTGGATATCCTATGAGAATGGTAATGGACCATGGGCATCAAGTATATGGTTGATCACAAAGGGATGTGAATTGAATGTCACATGTCTTTAAATAAGATGTATTTGCAGGGTCTCACCCACATGCCTTTTGGTTTATTTTATATCAAATATGAATGATGTTGAGCTTTTGAAAACCTTAAAACGAACCTCCTATTGCTGGAAAGGATGATGCATGTGTATATACCCTGTGTTGCATATATGAGCATGTACTTCTTGCAGAATTTCTCTATGGCTGTTGATGCTTTCTCATTTGTCACTTCTGAAGTTTTTAATCACTATTAAACTACAACGCATGAATCATTGATTAAGAGAGTAGAATATGTATGAATGGAAGTATAAATATTTACTTCAGTTTGTTCAACTACAATTGTTATATTTTTCAAGCATTCTGTTTGGTTACTTTATTGTGTAATATTTTTATAACTTCGATTTTTATTATATTTATTTGAGTCTTTTTAATATTTTAAGTATACATTTTATGTTTCAATTGGTGTGATCATGTATTTTTTTTTTTATCAATGTGAGTATGATCATGAGTACATTTCAAAACTGTTATCAAATAAGGATGAAAAAATTTGATATGAAAAACTCTATTGTTGTCTCAAATAAGGATGAAAATGGGCTTCTAAGTCTGATTTGCTTTCTAAATTCAGTCCAAAGTTTTGATTTATTCATTTCATATAACTATATAAGTCTCTTTTTCTAAAGTTTAACATAATTTTTTGAGCATTTATGCAATGAGTCTTTATGTAATGATATAAAAACATCCATTCACTTGGTACCTAATACTTTAGTCCAAAGTTTGCTATTCTGCCAAAGAGCAATGTTTTGCTTGCATATTGAAGTTATGATTACTTTGGAACTTGGTTAATGATGTTTTTTTTAACATTTTGGTATCTAATTATCTATGACTCTATGTTATGAAATGATATTAATTTGTGATTTTTTTTATAAATATTTTAAGATATTGTCATGCGGGTCAACCAGTTCAACCATTAACCAGATCATGCGGTTCAATAAGTGACCCACCGGTTCGACCACTGATCGGGTCATCCGGGTCAATTAGTGACCCACTGGTTCGACCACTGACCTAGTGACCCAGTACCCTGACCGGGTCAATCACCGGTTCGGTTTTTAAAACACTGATTTTTGGCCGTGCCTAGGTATTCATCTTCCATTCCATATTTCCATCTTCAGTCTTCACGGTTTCACCTTCTCCACTCAACCAACAACACAACGGCGGCGCGCAGGACGAACGATTGAACGAAGGCTTCGCTACCTCTTTCTCGAGTCTCAACAAACACAACAGCACGAACTTCGTCACGACCTCCATCACCAAGCGTCCAGGTCCCAGGATTCCAGGCGTCGTCGCGATCTCCATCAGCGCACCAGCGACCTCCATATTCTGCTTCAATCTTCCGATTCCGGCGAACCTTGAGGCTTGAGCAGTGACAAGGTAAAACCAAGAGGCTATTGTATTTTCAGTATTTTGTTTCCTTTCTCTGAGAAAGGGAAAGTAAAGACCTCCATCTGAAACGCCTATCACCTTCGTCCCCTACTGCTTATCACCTTCCTCTTGTAATTTTGAATTTTGAAATGCACTATCACTGAAAGTCTGAAATGTGTTTGTATATGCTTGTAATATTGAAACGAATTATCACTGAAATTGAAAGTCTGAAACAGTGAAACGCGTATTGTGGAATTGGTCTGAAACCGTGAAACGCATTATCATCTGAGATTTGATTGTTTGATCTGAAACTGGTTTTAATTTCATATTGTGGAACACTGGAACTGGTCTGAAACAAATGCTTGGAATTTGATTTTTTGTTTTAGGGAACTAAGGGAAGGAATATGATTATGTTTTGCCATATGTTAACAAAATTTAATCACTGAATTTGTTACTTAACAATGATTATGTTTCAGGATCAGTGGTCTTAACAAAATTCAAAACTGAATTTGTTATAATACAACTCTATGCCTGTGGTGAAGTGAATGTTAAGTTGTTAACATATTGCCTTACTTGAAAATCTGTTTGTGGTATCAAGCCTAGTATATTTACAATTGAATTTGTTAACAACACCACTATATTTTATCAAGCCTAGTATAATGTGGTATCCCACTAAAAAAAACTTAGCAGTCAAATATGGTAAATTTCAAACTTTGTCAACTCTACTATAGTTTAGCATCCATTAAAGAGATGAAGGATAATACTTTATTATGTTGAACTTGACTTTGATTAAAAATGCTTTGCTTTAAATTATTATTTATCTGTCTATGACTTTTTGCTTATGTTTTGAGCAAATTGTAGTTGATATTACAGCCTTTTGGACACAGAAATGCACCTATAGCACTGGCAACTCCAGGGACGTAATTTCTGTTTTATGGTTAGAATCCTTTCTAGCATGTTTGGTTCAACTTAAATCTGGGGAAATAATTGCTTATTTTCCAAAAGTTCTCTCTGGAAGTTGACAAGAATAAGTGATTAGTTTTCCAAATTTGGTTGAACCAAACACACAAAATCTATAGAAAAATGCTTGACCTGTCACACCTCAGTTGTCTTCCAATTCTTTTTCCAACTATATTCCAGAAGCTCCAGCATTTTTCGGCCAATGATGTTAATTTGTGTGAACTTGGTACTTGTTTGTGTGAACTTGGATAATGATGTTTTTTTTTTAACATTTTGGTATCTAATTATCTATAATTCTGTATTATGAAATGATATTAATTTGTGATTTTTTATAAATATTTTAAGACATTGTCATGCGGGTCAACCGGTTCAACCACTAGGCAGGTCATGCGGGTCAATCAGTGATCCACCGTTTCGACCACTGATCGAGTTATGCGGGTCAATTAGTGACCCACTGGTTCGACCACTGACTCAGTGACCTAATACCCTGACCGAGTCAATCACCGGTTCGATTTTTAAAACACTTCATGGCAGCGAGCTTGTCGTCCTCATGTAATTAAAACCCGCAATCCATAACACTGGAAGCCAAAATCAATTGTATTTCTTCTTCGTTTTTGTTTAACGCTGTTGCCATTCACTCTTCTTTTTCTTATTCTTCTTCTCTTTAGGGTTTTTGTCTGTTCTCTGAATCTCACACTATGAATCCGTTTCCTTTTCAATCTGCACCGCCACCCCCTCCTCCATGGTTTCCGATATTACCCTCCGAACCACCAAATTCAACCTCCTTTTGGGACAACAGAAATGTCTGCGATCGCCTCAGAGAATTGCAACACACTCTCCATCTCGCAAAGGCAATGTACGTTCTTCTTTTTTTACATGATGATTTTAAGCTTTTCTCATTATTATTTTTTTGCTATTTGATATTGTTGAATTAGTGTGTTGTTGTTATGTTCTGTAGGCAGAAGGAGTTAGAGATGTTGGTGATGATAAAAGATGGTAAAGGGTCTTTAGAAGATGTAAAAGATGCTTCAAACGAACCTTGTCTTTCTAGTTTTGTAAAATGTTTAGAAGACAGAGGAGTTGGTATAGAATCCCACGAATCATTGGCTGTGGAAGCTGCAAATTCTTTGATGTCAAGCCTAAGAGCTCAGCTGGAGCCATTCCGGTATGTCGCGGATGAAGCGAGTCCGTGGGAGGAGAAATCTGCTGTGGCTAGGCTTGCAAATAAACTGAACAAGTCTAAACGGAATAAACTGTGGAGGAAGAAAAAGAGGAAGCGCGTTGCGGAGATGCTGGCAAAGGTTGTTCTGCGTTGGTTTTGTTGTGTTAGGCTTTTTCTTTGTTCTTGATTGTAGCTGCTGTTTGAGACTGATAACTTTGTTCGGTTGCTTTCTTTGTTGAAAAAATCTAGGAGCACGAGCAATTTGAACAAATTGACTGCGAAGCTGATGAATGGATAGCTAGGGAGCACGCCAAGGAAATTGCTAACAGCAAGGTATTCAAGCTTTTACGACCTATACCTACTTTTATTTTGATTGAAATTGGTAATTATCTTTACCAGAGACTGAATGAAATACCATGCCAATATGATTTTCAATTTTAAATAAAAAACGGTTTTCTAAAAGATTTATGATTGCTGTCTCTGACAAAAGTCAAGGATCGATTCTTAAATAAACATGAACTATTAGTTGATTATGGTAAACTTCCCATACTTTAATCATCATTACACCTAATTATAGTGCACTCCCTGTTACTGTACTGTGTCTATGCAATGCCTATATACTTCCCGTTTCGGATTAAGAGTGAAGCTACTTGAAAGGCATTCGGAACAGATCATGATATTAAGAGTGGTGTTAATTGCCACTTTGTTTTCTTTACTCTTCTCTGTGGAAACAAATGGGGAAGGGTAATGCTGATTCATTGTTACGGAAGTTGCTTACGGATATATTATCAGTTACATCAGTTTTCACTGCAAGTCTTAGTAATGTCTGAGGAATTTCTATTTGCAGGTATTGAAGATGAAAGAAATTGCGAAGTCTAAAGCCAAAGAAGAGAAGAAGAAAGTAGAGGCTGAGGTAACTTTCTTTTTGTACAAATGACTGGTAAACCATTTCTAAAATTATGCTTGCTGTTAACTCTGAAGAACTTGGTCAAACATTCCATGCAATATTGCATATATTACGACCTTTATTCCTCTTGCTCAGGTTTCACTTATTAACTAGCTAAATCATTTAATTTCACCCTTTATTTTTCAACACAGTATGTTCCTTAGCTCCTCACCATCAAATTACTTGCTCTTTTGTCTTATTGTCTTTCTATTTTGTCATTTTGAGTCTGTCAAAGGGTTTGTTGCGTGTCTTTTTTCCCCCCTCACAAAATCTCTTAGAAAATAAGCATATGCATGACTTTCATCTTTGTCTGTCTGGATATGGATCATGACATTTTATTTTTATCACCCATCATTTCCTCTTATGTTCTTATTGGGTGTCAGTTAATTGATTCTCTTACATTATTTTATATCACAGCTTGAGCTGCTCTTGGTAGTAGAGAAGCTTCAAGAGTTACGCTCCATAAGAATACAAAAGTTGAAAAAACAAGGTATATATAAGAAAATCACTCTGCTTCTAGTTAACTGTCTTATGATTATAGTGCATAAATAACTTGGTCTCTTATTGGTTTGCTTGGTTTCTTTTTCTCCACCTTTGCTGCCATATATAACTTTTGAACTTGTTATATTTCTTTGGTAGTTCTAGATGTTAGGTTCAACAAAGTTCTTAATTTGAGGAAGAAGGATCAAAATCCAAGGATAAGATGGTGGAAGCTAAAGGGGGAGAAACAATTAGAATTTATGGAAAATATGTTGCGTGAAGGACCGTGGGAGTGTATCGGAGAAACTAATGAAATTTGGAATAAGATGGCTGTATGTGTTCATAATGTGG
>PYAF01000329.1:1550361-1560701 GCA_007407185.1 Glycine tomentella
GGGTTAAACCCTTTAGTAGTTCTATGTTCCAGTTGTTCCCTGTTTTAATTCTTTTATTCTTCTTTTCTCTTCTCCTCTCACCATTCTTTTATTTTAACTCTGTTTCTCTCTTTTGTTTTATTTTCGATTTATCATTGGGTTCATCTACCACCGACCCCAATTAATTTGGGTTAAAGGTGCTGTTGATGTTGATGTTGAAATTCACAGTCCTGAATGCTGGTTTATGGTTGATTGATTAATTAATTATATTTATAAATTATGAGTGCTTGAGTTCAAGCTCTAATGCTTAACATTTTTTATTATAGTCAAATAGCTACCTATTCACCTTACAATTGTATCATGAGAATTATATTTAACAAATATGTTTATTATCAATTTGAAACCATGCATTCTTAATTTGTCAAATAGGAATGGTTTTAGTTGCTTTTCTGATTGGAAAATTTTCAATATGTTCACATTTTGTGTATGCTAGAGTTAGTAATATTCACATATTTTACATTTAATATCTTTTCATGTTTGATGTTTCTATGCTTCTTTACAAATTATGCAGGCCATTTTCTCCCAGAGGAGGACGATAAGTTTCTTGAGAAAGTTCAAGCTGCTGTGGAAGAAGAGGAGCGTGAAGCTTTGGCTGCAGTTGAAACAGATGCTGCTAAAGATGCAATTGCAACTGCCGAGGAATCCAGGAAGGCTATTCAGAATCAAGGGAAATTGTCAAAAGGAAGCAATGATGATAGTGAAGTAAAGGAGAGAAAAGAGAAAATAGTTCAAAGTGTGACTGAAGTGGGATCTGGTGCAGTTGACGAGAAGAAATCTAGTAAAATAGGACAGATCAGTGGAGGAGCGTATAATCCTTTGGCAAACTTACCCATTGAGTTCTACCATTATTATCACGGAAGCAACAATGATATGGGCACACTTATTGAGGTAAACTCGACTATTTTTTTTATTAAATTCTACATCATTTGCAAAAACAGCACTTTTCCTTAGAATACAAATGTAATTAGTCTACTTCTGTGTTTGAAGGCTGCTAGTTTTACTTAACTGGTACACTAATAGCCTAATGATGTTACATTTTTTATGCTTATGTTTAATTCACTTGCTTGTTCATTATAAATTCTCGATCGTTAATGTTAAGGCTGCTGAACAATGTCATGCAGGTTAGAAGAGGATGGGATGCCTATATCAGACCAGGAGGAAGGTAAGAAATTAGAACATCGAAACTATTCTCTAATACTTCTTTGGGTTAGTCTGATATTCCCTTAAAAATTGGGGTGACAGTTAAGGGACATTTTACTTATACTCAATGTTTGATGTAATGTTACCCTCATTTTTAAGGGAATACCGAAGTTGCATAAGGGAAATATTTTACCGCCTTGGGCATATCTTAGGTTGCATTTGAAAACTGAGTTAAGAGAACACCAGATGTTGAGTCATTAAAATATATTCATGAGAGGTCAATACTCTGACTTGAAGTCGCCACCATCTTTTATGACACAAAGGATCTGTACACTATATTATGCAACCTATGTCCTTACTTCACATGTTAGTGCTGTGGTTACGACTAAAATTTATTTAGATAGTTATTGCTTATCTTAAATCATTGACACCGCTGTTATGTGGCTTATCTGCAATTGTATTGGTTTTGCTAATGTCTTTTATGAAGTGTGAAAAATGAAAATAAAGCATTTTATCTTATTTGATTTTGTTTCCTTGCAACTTCATCCAGCCGCATACCAGGGCACTGGGTTCAGCCTCCTCCTCCAGCTAATGAGATATGGGCATCTTACTTGGTGAGACCTAAGTGATTATTAGTTAACAAATCAACAGTTTTGCACAAAGATGTCATGGTAAGTTTTGAAGGTTTGAATTATATTCCTGCTTGGCCAACCTCAGCTATAAGCTTTGCGGCAGCATGTTTATATTATTTATGTGTTCAGTTCAGATGTCGATAATTGTTGTTGTTTGTACAGACACGTTGTATTTTGCCCTTGACGTAAAGAAGATAGTGATTTACAGTCAAATTAATTTCTTATGGTTAAAAATACATAATAATTAAAATTTCTTATTGATGTAAAAGAAATGCAAATTTTGAAAACTAAACAATACGAAAACACACTATAAAGAGCTATTTGTGTGTTTGAAAGACAATACAGATAACTTCTAAAAAAATGTTATTAGAAGCTTTCAGAAACCTTTTTATATATTGGTTACAATCTAGCCGTGATATAAAGTGAAAGTAATGGAAAACACTTCGAATCAGAGTTACTAAGCAGAAAAGTGAAATGAAAACTTATATTTATATTGTTACCACTTTTCATTTCTAGTTATTCATTTAATGTGACATGTTTTCATGTAAACTTTTTAATTACATATAGCAATTCAAATTTATAATAGATGGGCACTGTATCCTTCACATTAATATAAAACTCAAGTATCAAAAGACTGGTGATAGAATATCTTTAGAATCTTAACTAGTGTTTTACTTGATGTGTTAAAATCTAAATTAATTGGTGGTCTCACTTGTAAGTTCATCTCAGTAGTTGCTTAAACTTAATTAATTAACTACTGGTCTCGACTTTAATCTATTTACTTGTCTTAAGAATATATAGAACTTAGCTGATTATAATAATTCTATTTCACTTGAATAATGTTCTCTCGTAAAACATATACATGATATAATAAAAAATAATTGAATTCTCAATTACAACACTCCTTAATATTTAATTATGTCATGCAATTGCACGGGTTAGAAAGGTAGTTTCATTTAAAAGCAACTCGTTAATAAATGATATGAAATCTTGACAGTTTTGAAAAATTTTAATTATTTCAATAATTGGTTATACATATATAATCAATTATTATTATTATTAGAATCAGTTTTTTTTAATAAATTGATTTTAAGATGTAATTTTGCTTAGATACAACAAAAAGTCAGTTTTACATAATAAATTACGAAGGATACATAAGTATAAATGTGAAAGGAAAAAAATTGTTGGAAACTTTGGGAGTAATTTGGGAATAATATCCTTTAAAGAGAAAAAAAGGTGAAAAATAATTTTAAACTTCAAATAGACGCAAGAAAGCAACTTATTGAGAGAATCCCTTATTGAGAATCAGGGATTGTCTAAAACATTTTTGTAAACAGCTTTTTACTATAAAAAATTAAAATCTCAAAAAATAAACTTTCTCGAACATATTCAAAAGTTTGTGATTCTTTCCTATTTTTATATTAACAAACAATCCTAATCACACGATCTGTAATATAGTTACACTTTAACTTTTTTTCAAGAATATATTTAAACTTTCACATTTTTTCAAGAATATATTATGTAGGAATCAGTGTTATTTCTCTTAAATTTAATGTGTTTTCAATTGAATTACATTTTCTATTCTTATACGAGAACAAAACAAGTTTCCTTTCCTGATCTAAATTAGTATTTCTTTACCAAAAGAATCAGGGATTTAGGATAATGCACGTAAAATATTGAAAGAGCTGTTCATGAATCATGACTTAATCATAAACATAAACAAGTGAATCATATATGCATTTCTGTTCTGGAGTCCTTGACTTGCTGTGATATTTATATTTAATATAAAAGAATTTCATGTCGCTGAAAATATCTCATGTTAGGATAGTAACGTGAAATAGTTTTAAATTCATATTTTGTTTTCAAATTCAATGTCTGCATCAAAACCTTGCTGATCAACAACAACCTCTCCATGTACTTCAACCTTTTGATCATGAACTTTACCCTTTTCAGCAACACCCTCTTGATCATGCACTTCACCCTTTTCAGCAACATTATCAACTGCATGCACATCACACTAATCAGCATCACCCTCATCAGCTAGATGTTGCAAATCAACATCACCGGCAACATGATCACCAATTGCATGCACATTACCCTGATCAGCAGCACCGCCATCAGCAACACCCTCTTGATCATGCACCTCACCCTTTTCAGCTACATCATCAACTACATGCACATCACCCTAATCAGCATCACCCTCATTAGTAGATGTTGCAAATCAACATGACCAGCAACACCATCTCCATCCACCATTTTATGCATCACCACCAACATCCTGTCCATCATTCACCCAACCCACATGTTCAAGTATTTCAACTTTAGCATAGGGAATATGTTGGACATACATATAGACTTCAATTTTGTGGTTGATTGCATACTTTGCTAACTCTAATGTCTATTGGTCTTCAATTTTTTCAGTTCCCACCCATCTTCAAAACACTCATCATTTTACTTCCACCACAACTTGAAATTTTCTTTAGGGTACCCTAATTCGTGGACCACAATCACTGCTTCAAAATAGGACCAAGTGTCCACATCCTGATTGTAAATTGCATCTTCATCTGCCTCTATATAGTGAAGATGTGGGACCATGGAAAAAGTACCCCTATGATGGATAACTACAATAAAAGCCATTTCTACAACAACAACAAAAAAATTATAAAATGACACAAAGGCAGTCACATGTCCAACCCCACAAACCATTCTTTGAATACATATAAAAATCCAACCCCACAAACCATTCAATAAAGCCACCAACCAGAGAACACCTTTTTTTTGCAAACACCATGAATATAAATAAACAACAAAATTTGACCTTTCTAATGTTTAACAGTCTCTTTGTGAATGGAACCACCAAATATTTGTTCTCTGATATCAACATACGACCACATTCTCTGATTGAGTCCAACACCTTATCCTTGACATGCAGCAAAACAACACCAACAAAACAAATGAATGGGGTCACGTTTTGTGATTTGGGATGCTTGGATGAACAAAACAGATGAAAATAGTCGTGGGTAACCACCAATTTTGGGAATGACACAAAACTTGGGAACGTGTGGTTTCGGGAGAACATTTGGGGATTGAAACCCTAAATTTGACCCACACATAAAATCAAATTTTAATTGGTTTAACTTAAAATTAAAATAAAAAATTTCCTTACTATCAACAAATAAAATAAGTAAAATTAAAAATAAATATCCACTTGTCAAGTACGACTTTGCCATGTCATCAAAATGTACACATGGCAATAAAAAAATTGGTACGTGCATGGCAGGTGATCAGACAAATAGACACTTAACGATGCAAGTGACAGTGAGGATGAAAACAATGGACGAAATACAAGCTTGGAGACTTTGACTAGTCTCCAAAAAGTTTAAGGACCAAAACCAAAAATGTTGAAAAGATGGAGGACTAAAAACATAATTATCCCTATTAATTTAGTTAGCGTAAAAAAACTAGAAAGTATTGATTCTATTTTCCTTTTAAATTTAGGAGAACTCAAAGCAATGACAGATCTATGTATATGAGTGTGGGGGCAATTTATTTTTTATTTATATAAGTGTAATAAAAGAAATTTTTGTTCCCACAAAAAAATAGGTATTGTCCTCACAAGATATTTTTTTTCTTAAAATGAATGCAAGATAAATAAAAGAAATAAAAAATAGTAAATTGTTACTAATTTTACTATTATGTACTATTTATTTAGTTTTTTTCCAATATTTTTTGTCATGACATTATGAATTTTTTAAAAGCATGTGATATTTTTATCTATTGAAAATATCATATAAATGATCATTTTAGTCTTCATATGTGTAATCTAATGATAATTTAGTCTCTGAAAGAAACAAAATTTTGATTTAGTCCATAAAAAAGTAAAATGAATGATAATACATTTTATGTCCACTTAATGTCAAATTGGTCATAAAAAATATAACTTAATATCAAAATAGTGTTTGAACATTATATCTCAATGACAAAAGAATCCCATAAAACTTAGCAGTAGGACATAATTATCACACTTTTTCATATTTAAGAACTAAATTATAATTTTTCACTACAAGAAAAATGACATATACCTACGAACAAAAATTGTCACTACAAGTAAAAAATCTATAGGTAAATGTATGATGTACTTTGTCCCGTGGACGTTTCTTCCGTCAACTTTGAAGGGGCGTATATCGACGGCTAATAATATGTAACTATAGGTTTTACCTATGGATTTTTTTTCCACCTACAATTACATTTGAATGTCACTATATGTTATGCCTACAATTTACAATGTGCGTAGGTAAAAGTCATTAACTTATATATACAACATCTAACTATAGGTAAAAACATAACTTATACCTACAACCTCCAACTGTAGGTAAAAGTCATTAACTTATACCTACTGTTGGAAGATTGTAAAGGCAAACCATTAACGTGTACTTATAGGCTTTAACTGTAGGTACATGTCACCTAATAAAAAATAACACTGTCCATTATCTATTGGAATGCTTTAAGTTTCCAAATTATTATTATTTAGTTATCTAGATAAAATGAATATCAATTGTGTCTAAGTTCATCGTCTAAACTTACAAGTTCAAGGAACTAATCTATGTAATAAAGAAATTGTTTTACTTAAAAAAGAAGTTCTACTAATTTTGAAACATTGGAGCACACATTGAAAATTGATAAACATGGACTAATTAAACTCCTTTCTCTATGAGGGATTAAGGGGACAAAGGTCCATTTTCCAAGGAAGTCACATAATCCCAAAAATAAACAAGAGTATTTATGTGTTCCAAAATACTTAACAAAGATGAGATGATATCCAACATCCACAGTAACCAACAGAGTAGTCACGTCCAAGTACAATTACATAATCACAAAAACAAACTAAAATATTTATGTCCCAAAACACCTAGCCAAGCTGAGATGATATCCATATTTAAGTAATCACAAATCTCCACATTCATGAACTAAGTCACTAATAAATTTTTTAAATGATCAAGCATATATTAAACTATTAAAATAAATCAAACAAAACTAATTGTGGTAACCTGTGATTTGTGAACATTTGTCTCATAGATATTGAATATACATAAGAAAGGAAAAAAATATCCAAAAGGAAATTCACAATGATAAACAATTAAACCCTTAATTCCTTATTATAATTAGAAATCTATGACTATGATATTTTGCTCGGACATAACTTTGCTTTTAAAATTGATGAAATACTAAATAAATAGGTACTAATTGACTTTAAAAGAATAGTAATATAGCATAATAACCGGCATTCATCAAATTAAACCAATGGAGAAATATAGATTCTCCCAAATATAAGGCACTAGTTATGCATGGGATGAGAGAAACCAATATTACACACTAGTTAAAATGAAACCAATTTTAGATGTCTTAAATTAGATTTTAAGTTTGAGTGATAAAAAAATGTGTTTAAAAGAAAAGTTTCAATTAAAATTAGTCATTAACGTTTTCTTGGGATGGAAATAGGCCAGACCGCCTATCAGGGGCCTTTGACCTGACCTGTTTAAGGTCTGACCTGACCTAGCTTGTTTATTATAAAGGCCAAGCTTAGGCTTTTTAAAAAGCCTATTTAAATAAAAAGGCCGGGCTCAAGCTTTATAAAAAGCCTGTTAGGCTTGCCAGGCTAGCCTATATATATATATAGATATTAAAATTAAAAAGATATAAATCAATCTTTTTAAAAAAGAAATAAAATAAGATAAGATAAAATCTAAATAGCCTATCTTACTTAAAAGATAAAATATAAAATAGGAAATTTGAAATCTTTGTAGTAGGTTTGTAAAAAAGCGCATATATATATATATTAAAACTAAAAAAATATAAATCAATCTTTTTTAAAAAAAAAAAATTAAAATAAGATAAGATACATAATCTACTTGAAAGATAAAAAATAAAAAATAAAATATGTAGGTTTGTAAATTGTATAAATAGGTTTTTTAATAGGCTCGTAGACCAAGTCAGACTTTTAAATAGGTTAGGCCAAGTCTAAAAAAAGCCTATAACAGATAAATAGGCTAGGCCAGACTTGATGTTTTTTAAATAAGGTCAAGGCCAGGCCTAACCAAGCCTGACCTGGCCTGACCTGGCCTGGCCTGGCCTGGCCTGGCCTGTTTCTATTCCTACGTCCCACACTCTTACACGGACTTAATACATTAATCTATTTCTACCTGACGGATGTCGCGGGCCAAACAAACTGGTCCGCGGGCATAGTTTTTTTTTTATAAAATAAACTACAATTTTAAAGTAAATGTCTTTTTTCTCTTAAAAATAGTTAATTACACTCAATTATATATATATATATATATATATATATATATATATACACACACACACATAAGTCTTAATAAATCTTCAACAAATACTAAATTTCAAAAGTTTTAACATAACCAAATAAATTTTTAACATAAATACAAAGAAATTTTGGATTGAACTTTTAGGATAAATTAGATTTGGGTTAGACTTGGCTAATGGATGCGAATTTGCGGGCCAACCCATGGACCCCACAGTCTAAATCCGCATAGCCCGCAGATTATGTGGGATGAGCTCAAAATCCTGCATAGTCATGGATTTTTTAAAAAAATTGGTGAGCGACTGCGCGGACCGCGGGCCAGTCCATGAACCTAAGCTCGTTTATCCACCGATATTAACAATTTAGAAAACAGTGCACTGTCAACGTCTGAGGAGAACACACTTAAAAAAAATTAACTCTTCGTCCTGAATTGCTCATCGTTTGTGTTGCACGGAAGGTTTATGGTTTATGGTTGTGAGGGTAAAACAAACTTTAAAAAGAAAAAAGATAAATAACTAAATTCATTAAGTTATGAAAGATAAAAATTTTAAATTTTATAAAAAAAAATTAGTTTCTTATGACAAATTGGTATTGTAATTTGATGTTTAATTGTTTGTTGAAAAATATAATTTATTATCGAATTAATCATTTAAATATGTTAATGATAAATTTATCTTAAATTTAATAATAAAATATATATTTTGAATTTGATTATATATATTTAAAAAAAACGGTGGTTCGCGGGTGGTCAAGGTCCACGGTGGAATTTACCCATCCAAAACCTCAATCTGGGTTTGAACTCACTCGAAGTGAAGATGAAGTCACACGTGGATCTGGGTTTTCTCCTTCAAGCTCTCACTCCATCTTGGAACTCCGTTAGTCCTCACTACTTAACCCCTTTTCATGAATTCACCGATTACATTAAAATAACGATAAATTTCCAATCTTTTCCCCTTTTCAAAATCTGGGTCAGGTTCCTTTGCTTGTGGGGTTCTTCACTTACTTGGCCATTGCTGGATCCATTCTCCCTGGAAAACTTGTTCCTGGGGTTGCTCTACCCGATGGAACTCGTCTTCACTATCGCTGCAATGGTTAGTTATAATATATACTACTTTTCTTAATCTTCGTGAATTAGTTAATTGAGGTAGTGGAGATATAAGGTTGGTATAGTGGTAGTGGTGAAGGGGAAGAGGTCGCAGGTTGGAATCCCCACTAACAAAGCTAACAATACTAACAACTAACATTTGTTGATAACTTCATAAAAAAATGCTGATAAAAAAAAAGGAACGGAGGTAGTATTATGCAATATAACGACAGCGTGGTTCTTTTCTTAGACATGAATAAGAAAAAAAATGTGTTGGGGGGATTTAACTTTGTTTGTGTTTTCTCAGGCCTGCTCTCGCTTCTTCTGTTGGTTACACTTCTCTGGATCGGTGCCAAGATGGGTTTTGTGTCTCCCATTGTATGTGTTCCCTGAATTTGTCTATGGATGTTTTGTTTTTATCTAATTTTATTAGATGCATTTGCGTCAACTCATGAAATGTAAGCTGGGATTAGCGCCATGTTTGATGAACTTTCCCATAAGCACTTATAAGAGAAGAAAATAAGAAGGTAAAACATATTGAGTTTGTTCCATGAATTAAAATCTTTAACTTTATAGAAGTTCTCCTATTTAACTTCCCAAAAAGTGGAGGTGGTAAGTTAATTTTAACTTGTGAAAGAAGCTTAATCTATTTTTTCTTCTTACTTTTTTTCTTTTATAAGTGTTTATGGAGAAGTTTATTCAAACAAAGCCTAGATTGAACTGCTTCTTTCATGAAGATTGAGGTTTTGCAGAACTTAACGTGTTTAAGGAAGTTTTGTGGCAATTCTTGTAGGCCATATCAGACAGAGGACTTGAGCTGCTGTCCACAACTTTTGCCTTCAGTTTTCTTGTATGTAAGCTTAGAGTTAATATTTGGAGTGTTAAAGTTATGGTGTCTGATAATTTATTTACTGGTCATGTTTGTGTTGTGGAATTTGCAATCCGACGCCACGAAATCGGCTCGGCACCACAACCAACGTGGAATTTCTACCCGGACAACACACGTACTCGGCACTACTCGTATCCGGATACAACGTGCCCGACACCACGTTCCTCTGGTCGGCTGGGAGCTTCCTCTACCAAACCGTAACACTGGGGAGCAATGTCTCAACCCAGAACAAAA
>PYAF01000329.1:1560801-1582687 GCA_007407185.1 Glycine tomentella
TGAACCCAACACTCTCAACAAGACACTCTCAAGCTCTCGGAGACTCACCTCAACGGCCAACAATGCCGGAGAACATTCACTCACTGTTTTCACTCAGCCCTCACACTGCCGCAACCTAGCGTCAGCCTTAACTCTGTCTCTTGCGTCAACCTGCCTCCATCCATAATGGGAGTATTTATAGAGAGGCACAGCATTTAGGAATTTACCCTAAATGGCAAATGGGCCGAGGTCAACACCTCGGGATTTTGGCCCAAACACAAATTTCCTTTCACACCTAGGAATTTGGGCCAACAGCATTAAACGGAACAAACACCAACAGTTTGTCTGTTTATATACTTCAGGGGAGACATGTATTCTCTGGATTAATAATGTCTCTTCATGAGATTAGCATATGTTGAATGTTAGTTAGTTTGTTTTTCATATCAAAGGTTTTCTTCAATACTGAAGAACTTAGTTATACTTACAAATACCAATATGGTACACGTAGATCAGTTTTCAATTCCATTGTACAGATATACTTGAATTGAAAATATGAAGAAATATCCCATTGTTAAATTTAATTAACAGCAATGTAGTCTTATCCTATTAGGTGGGCTTGACTATATGGACCAATTCATCATTGGACTCTATCTGAAACCTAATTTTCAGTAAAACTGGTTAAATTGGGGGTATTTTTAAACATTTGATATAAAGTTTTCTTTGACATTCCTTTACCCCATTTAATTGAACTATTCCATTGGATCCATTTTTAAACTTAATTGAAGAAAAAAAAGACTAACTTTTGGACTTCAACACCATCTTCCTGCAGTTTGTGTTACTTCAATTCCATCTAACTGCGGTTTGTGTTATTTTCTTACCATTTTGACGTAAGATGCTTCATTTGAATTATAATCTGTGTTATTCTTATTATTCTGCACAGCATGATAATTATTTTCTCTTTTGGTCATCAGTTTTGTTCATCTCTTGCACATATAAATGGCAGGTAACCCTGGTGCTGTATTTTTCCGGTTGCAAGTCACAAATTAAAGGTTCATCACTAAAGCCACATATCAGTGGAAACCTGATACATGATTGGTATGTTGTAAATTAAGATTACTTTAGCTAATGGCTATTTTAATTAAAAAAATTAAAGGGTCCATAATTTGGATGTTGTAAGTATCATATATTAAATGTCAACTCCTTAACCAACAGGGAGATAGCAGAACGAATATGCATATACAATGTGTTATTCCATGACCCATGCTCTTTTGCATTTCCCTGGCACTTGGCTCCACTGCAAAATTTTATTGTCTTCATGAGGTTATATTAATTGTTAGAAAGCATATTGCATATTTAACACATGTTAAATATGTAAATAACTGTGTGTTTGCATTTTCCATATTCTATCTTTCTATGGTAAGTACTGTCTTCTGCAATTACTGGTTACACAACTTTACTCCCTGAAGGAATTGTTTTTCTATGATTAATCTTGCTTATTTTTGTTTTCTTTTTTATGCAAACTGGTGGTTTGGTATACAACTAAATCCTCAGTTCATGGGTATTGACCTCAAGTATGTGATTTTTCCATTATTTTCTTGCTTGTTCTTATTTGACATAGATTACTGTTTATTAATTGTGAGCCATGATAAAATTATATTATTTCCCATCGTTTAACTTGACCATGTTTTATTGTGATATATGAACTTATAATGAATGATATATCTTCCCCCAACCTGCCAATGAAAGGTGTATCTTGTCTAGGAATACCAAACTCTGGTTGTTATATCATCTGTAGATTGTTCTTTTCCTCTCCTTGTAAAACTTGTCCGAGTTTGCCCTGACGACCTGTATATCACATGTTTTCAAATCCTATTTGTGAAACACTGTGCCCATGCAGATTGGGTTTTCATAAAACAGTAAAAAGCATATATATATATGTGTGTGTGTGTGTGTGTCTATGTTATCAATAGTGGGCGTTGCGCCCATGATTGCGGCGGAGCGGACATGTGCCGCTACAAGGGTAGAGTAGCGGTGCGTTTTAGTGTTGCGGCTGTTGTGCCCACGACCGGGGGGGGGGGGGTGGTGGCGTCGCGCTTGCGGTGACGCATCCGCGATTCTCTGTGCGAGTGTGGAACCTGAATGTGTCAACATCAAGGTAACGGAAACCGTTGAACGGCGTCAAATCGCACTCGTAGGCCAAGACGGACGTCGGCGAGGCCACTAGGTCCAAGTACGACGCGCAGAAAAATTGTGGAGGCGAAGAAGCTGACTGATGCCGCGTACGACGACGAGGACGCGCTGCTCAGATCGAAGCAGTGGCATCGTGATGACGACGAATACGAATATGAAGAAGAGAATGTGGACCGTTCCACGGAGAATGGGAAGGCTGAGTAGGCGAAGAAGGTGAAGCCGAAGGTGACGGTCGCGGAGGCAGCGGCGAAGATCGACGCCGCTGATTTGGGCACTTTCCTCATTGAGATATCGTAGGGCATTGTGAATTGAATCGTGCGTGTTTAGGTTTTGTGTTTTTTGGTTTGATCTAGTTGGATCAGGAAGATGATATGATGTGATTCGTTTGATGTGGAGTGCATGACAGCTTTCACCCACTTCCATTCATATTTTAAAAAAAAAATAAAAAAGTTTAATTCTGTTTCTTTTTTCTTTTTTGTCTTTTTAATTCTGTTTTTTTCCTTTCTTAATACCAGGTTATTCATTTTCTTTGTTTATTTTGAATTTTAATTTGTGTTTGTCTATTTTGAATTTTAATTTCTAGAACTTTAGTTACATTTGGCTTTAGAGGTTCAAGACTTACTTTGTAGAATTGTTTCTTTGACTTTTATTGACATCTGCTATTCTACTTTATATTTTGCTTAAGAGTTTTTATTGTTAATGATAATTAGTGCATGATTTTTAAGTTATACTTCTTTTTTTCAGTTTATATATTTATATTATAAATTTTTTAATACATATATAAAAACGTTAGAATAGTGGTCATCCCGCTATCTGCTATCTCACTATCCCAGTTTTGAGGGCGGCCGCTCTGCTCCGCTATCCAGGATTAATAACTATGATGTGTGTATGTGTGTTGAAAGAATCAAAATGGCATTCATGTACTGGATACTAGTAATCATATTGTAGAACAAGCATGAGTAAGAAATGTTTATATCGTGTTGTAAGTTTAACTGTAAAAAGGATCTTAACACGTGAATAACAATTCTACACGTTATTTCTGGCCTCCTGCACCCTAGTGTCATGTCCAAATTCTAAAATTTCTATCTTTCAATGTTTTATGCTGTATTATCATTTGACTAAATTTAGGGATGATATTCTCGTCCTTATTTTCTCAGGCAATATATTTTTTTGACATCATGTGTACATGTTGTAAGACCTTGAATTTTAAATCCTATGATTAAGGTATATAATCATGCTTTAATTTGTGCAAAAGGGAGCATTTAGCAGAAAACCCTGTAAGGGTTGCGGCGCTGATGGCGCCAGGACTGACGCTGATGGCGCCAGAGCACTGGAATGTGGCGCCAGGAGCGCCAGGTTCACGCTGAGGGCGCCAGGGTCTCTGGGAAGTGGCGCCAGGAGCGCCAGGTTCGCGCCGGGGGCGCGGAGTCTCTGGAGGTTCGCGCTGGGAGCGCCAGGTGTGGCGCCAAGGGCGTCAAGTTTTCCAGCTGGCCCGGATGGCCCCAGATGCGGCGCTGGTGGCGCCAGAGGTTCTGGAATGTGGCGCTAGGGGCGCCAGAGGTTCTGGAGTGTAGCGCCAGGGGCGCCAAGTTCTCCAGCTGGCGCGGATGGCGCCAGATGTGGCGCGGATGGCGTCGGAGTTTCTGGAACGTGGCGCTGGGGGCGCCAGGCTGGCGCTAAGAGCGCCAGAGGTCGGGCAGGGCCACTATTTAAAGCCCAAAACGCGAAAATTAAAGGGAAAAATGCTTCTTCTTCTTCCTTCTGCCCTAGACCTCCATTGTTGACATCCCCAAGCTTCCTAGAGCCATATATCTTGACCAAAACACCTCCTTATGACTTATTCTTGTGAGAGAAACACTTTGGAAGCTTGAATCATCCATCCTTTCTCTTCAAAAACCCCTTTTGAGTGAGTTTTTGGAATCCCCGAAGAAAAGCTCAGAGAACTTGAGAGTGGCTGAGACCCATTGCGTGGAAAGGACACCGGAGCTCGGGGAGGTGGTCCTTGGGTCTTCTTTATCGCCATTGAGGTAAGAAACTCAAGTTTCTCCGTTTGATTTTGAGTTTGGGGGTTTACATGAATAGTGACCCATAAGTGATGGGGTTAGAATTAGCCCAGGGTCTTGTAGAGTTTTGTGTTCAGAGGGTTGTTGTGATGATGACAGACCCTTCAGAAATCATTATTGATGAAGTTTGATTTAGGCTCTAAGCTACTCATGCATAGAGAAAGGGCTAAGTGCATGGTTATTGTGAACCCTAGAGTTGATGGTAAAGTGCTTGTGGGATGGTATAGATGTTGTATATGAGCTAATTGTGGGTTGTATTACTGAGCTTGGATATGATAAGGCTAAGGCATGGATGTGCTTTGTGTTAGCCTGAGCAGAGTCTTAGGAGAGACTCTGGAGCCTTAGTTAGGCATGTGGCCTGTGGAAAGGATTATAGTTCCTTTCATGCTAACGGCTTAGGACCGTTATTGATACGCTATGTGTTTGCTTATGTAGGACGTGAGCTTGATATCTCTGGTGGTGGTGGCCACGATACCGGGGAAGCCGGTGTTTTGCTTAGAGCAGGTAAGCTCTTGGTTCTTGTTTGTATGTCCTTTGCTGTGTTCCACCATGCTCCAAATGGAGGAATGGTTTTGATGTGAGTGCTTGTATGTGTGTGGAACATAAATGTGAATGTGGTTGATATTGGATGGAATGCTGTACCCTGTGAGGAGATTTGATGTATGTTAACTAGAAATGCTGAACATGTGAATTGAGCCCCGTGACGGGAAATGATATGTATTGATTTGATATACTTGAAATGTAAGCTTGACCCGGTGATGGGAGATTTATATCCGTGGCTATGAATTGCCTGGCTTATGATATGTCTAATGAACCATTGGGATTAAATGTGAACGCTGTGATGTGAGATTGATTGGTATGATTATGAGCTGTTCAGCCTGTGATAGGCGTGACTGACTATTAGATTGATTGTGAATTCTGGAAATGAATGGATATAATCCTATGGTAATAGGATAGATGACTTGTGATTGAGTAAGACCTGTTGTGAGATGTTCCTGTGATATAGACGCAGCCTCCCGAATGGAGATGTTCCTATATGCACAGATGTAGTCTCCTCAGGCAATCGTGTTGAGATAGATTACGAGATGTTCCTGTGATATAGATGTAGCCTCCCGAACGGAGATGTTCCTATATACACAGATATAGCCTCGTTAGAAGGAGATGTGTCTGTTATATAGATGTAGCCTCTTGATTGAGATGTTCCTATATACAGATGAAGCCTCCGCTAGATATATGAGATCCATACATGAGATGTTTCTGTTATATAGATGTAGTCTCCTAAAGTGGAGATGTTCCTATATATACAGATGTAGCCTCATGTAGATGATTGAGATCCTGGCATGAGATGTTTCTAGTATATAGATGTAGCCTCCGGAGAGGAGATGTCCCTATATACCTAGATGTAGCCTCTGCAGGATAGTGATTGATGCTATGGAACGGTTGTAGGCCGTGCTTGAGGCACCTAGCTATTTGGCAGGTGGATGAGATTGGAATTATTGGCTGCTTGATAATGGTATGGTTAAGATTCTGATTTTGAATCTGAGAATGAATGTCTTGGATATATTATTTCTATGTATATGTTGGAAAGTGAACCAGGGAAAGGAAATACCTTCAAGGGCCTTGAGTTTACTGAGATTTTATATCTCACCCTTGTGTGAGGCTTATGTTTTGCAGGTGAAGCCTCAGGAGGAGCAGACAGATCCCAAGGCAAGAGGCCTATGCAGGGATAGCTGCAATTTGCAAAACCTTAGGCTAGATGACATGAGCAGATGACTCTGATATTTTGTATATTGCCTTTGGTTTTTGTTTTGTACCCTGAGGGGAGATGTATGTACAGTTTTGTACTAAGACACATAAACTTTATGTATATTCACCATATGTTTATGTATAATGGCTATGTTGATGACATTTGATGATGTCATTCTTATTTTCTTATGCTTCCGAACTGTTTAAACTCTGATGTTTATCGTTAATGATAGTAATTAAGACAGGTTAATGACCCCGGTTTTAGATGGGGCGTTACACATGTAGTTCACATGCATCTTAACTGATTTTTGCAAATAAGACTGTATAAACATTATCAGCTTGTATAATGAGGTGTGGATGATGACTGGAATCAATCTGGCATTTTGCTATATATTTGATGGAAATATCGAATTGTAGATTTTTCTTTGTTAGAGCTGGAATGATGGGGTGGCTACTTATCAATTTATCTATTCTTATGAAGAGCATTCAAGATGGTACTTTGAGCCAGTCAATGGTTCTCTACCAGCTATTCTGTGCAGTAATCTTGAAAACTTGCATATCTGTTGTATATTAAAATGTACTATTTTGTGTGCCTGATTTGTGAATTTCTACATGTTTGTTCCAGCTATACATCCTGGACTATTTTGTACATGAAGAGTACATGACATCCACGTAAGTGAGTTACATCTGTTTCACTAGAAAATATGGGTTCTATATATTTCGTCATGGATTATATGCCATGTTCTAAGTTTTAAGATGATGGCACTTATTCACATTGTTGTAAATTAAATTCTTACACCATTGAGAAACTTTCATATGATGAGTTTTTAATAAAATCTACCTTCGTATTGGATTTTGTATCATCCACATTTTGGCTTATAAAATTTCACTTTAATTTGAGATTCTTTTGTATGCAATTGACAACAACAACAAAGCCTTATCCCACATTGTATGCAATTGAAATGTCGATAAATTAACTTATAATATACTTTTCTAATAAACATAAACATCAACAATTTGGTCACCAAAACAAGCTTCAAAGCGGTAAGTTTTCATGCTCTTTTCTTTTTATAATTGGAAAGGGGGGAGGGGGGTGGGGGGTGACATTGGAAGTGCAAACACTTGGATGGAGAAGTGTATGTGGCCTAGTGGAAGGTCAAAGTCAAACCAGCATCACACCTCTTAAGTCCTAAAGACATTATTAGCAGCGTTTTTACAGAGGGGAGGGGGTGGGGTGTTCTGTTGTGACATTCATGCTAATTTATTTGTCTGTAAAATGCCTCGGTACTTATTGTCTATGATCAAGTTTGTAGCCACGGTGTATGCATCACTTTATCTTTCTGCAGCAGGGGAAGAAACATCAAGTACTAGTACTACCAATTGTAGAATTCCTGTGATAATAAATTGACACAATTGAATTTGTATGTCATAGCTGCATTAGGTGGATTAGTAGATGTATCATCTGCAGTTCCTGTTGGATGAGGCCCAGTTTAGAAGGAATCAAAATTGAAAGCCTATTTGGTGGAACATATGATTTTTAAAATTAATTTCAAGGAATTAGGTAGTAAAAGCTAGGTTGCGAAGATACAGTTACAAGTACTGTGCCAAAATACAATATGGGGATGCAACAATTTCTGAAAATCTAGGATAGAGGTTCAGAACACTATATACATAGTTTTCATATGATCTAGTTCTCTTTTCTAACCTTATCTTTGTTTTGTCTTTTGCAGCTGGGACATAATTGCAGAGAGACTAGGCTTCATGTTGGTTTTTGGAGATTTAGTGTGGATTCCTTTCACTTTTAGCATACAGGTATTTTCATGATTACGAGCTTGGATGAGAGTTTGAATTGTTCAGACTTGCAATTTATTCACCAGTGTGGGAAATGAAACTTGCTACTGATTTTGTTAGGTCCATTTTTTTATTTTTATTCATCTCTTCCACATTAAAATCTTGCATGTATTGACAATCTGCAATTGCTATTAGGGGTGGTGGCTCTTGATGAACAGTGTGGAGTTAACACCAGCTGCCATTATAGCTAATTGCTTTGTCTTCCTGATTGACTAACTTACCTGTAATATGTAAAAGTGAATTTTGTAATGCATACACTATAAAGTTGACTTAAAGAAAATTTTAAGACTGAAATTGATTTAATAAGAACTCACATTTGTATCTGTAAACCTTATAAACTGTAATCTGTGGAATATTACTGTGCAGATACATGGTATTTCGGGGAGCAAACAAGCAAAAACATGTATTCAAAAAGAATCCAAAGGCTCCTATTTGGGGTAAGCCTCCAAAAGTCATTGGCGGAAAGCTACTTGCTTCTGGTTATTGGTAAGATTTCTTTTATGTGGAAATTATAGGTTTTTAGGTATATAGGGGAAAGGAGAGAATAGAGTATCACACTCTGAAATTGATATTCATTATGATGTTACAATGTCATACAAAACATAAACATGTATCATGAAATACAAGGAAATATGGAAACCAAGCTATAATCAAAGATACTACCGGATATTTTTCTTATAATATAACTTCATTTGATATCTATTTTTTTTCTTGTTCTTCTCTTATTTCCATATGCAGACGTTATTGAGTAAAAGGAAAAGAAGATAGTATTATTTTATATGGAATTCATATGCATGTGGTTTATTTTTTCACCCTTCGTCTAGCTCATAATATGTGACAAGGTTCTTACAAGAATTTATGTTTAATACTCTTACAAGAGTGAGATATAGATTGGCGGAAGGTGTGTATTAGGATGGAATGGAGAAAAGTTATAAGACCTTGGTGGAGGGTTAGACCCGTTATTATCTCTATGTTCCAGATGGTCCCTTTTTAATTCATTTCTTCTTCATTTTTCCCCTCCTTTCACCTTTCTTTTCTTTTATCTTATTTTTTTTTCTTTTGTCTTATTTCTCTTTTTTTTTTTTCAACTTCTTCGTATCTATTATTGCGTTTATCTACCATCAATCCCAATTAATTTGGGTTAAAGGTGTTGTTGATGTTGATGTTGATTGTCTTTTATCATTTGTCATCCTTGATTCTGTTTCTCATTGAAGTCATTAAGCTTTCTTATTCTTATTCTTATTATTGTTGTGTTGAAGGGGTATTGCTAGACACTGTAATTACCTAGGGGATTTGATGCTTGCTCTCTCCTTTTGCTTACCATGTGGGATAAGGTGATCTCTTTAACTCATTGCTTTATCATGTTGATATAAAGTTATGGATATTTGTTATTTTTGTAAAAGAAAACAATGTCAAACATTTGTATTTTACTCATTTTTGCAGTTCACCAATTCCATACTTGTATCCAATTTATCTTCTTATTCTGTTAATCTGGAGAGAGAAAAGGGATGATGCTCGCTGTGCAGAGAAGTACAGAGAGATATGGACCGAGTATCGTAAACTTGTTCCATGGAGAATATTGCCTTATGTTTATTAGGAAGGAAAAAAAAGGGCTTCACCATGAATCCTTCATCTTGCCGATGGTATTTAGCACTTTGATGTAAATTGGTTCTTGTGGTTTCAATCTTGGATCGTTTCCTATTGAACCATGCAGCTGCAGGAGTGTTTCAAGGGCTTTATATTACCATCTCTATTTGTGTATCAATTATGCTGCAGCCTGCAGGCCTTCGTGTTTCAATGGCCAACTCCTTTTGACTTGTTCTATTTGTTTTCAGATGAGAATGGCATGGTCAAAGCAAGGCTTATCAAAAGTAACAATGTCATGTTCCCAGTTTTGATTCATATTTGATGTTGGAATGGAATGTTTACATTGATATGCTCTTTAAACTTAATGGCACTTTAAGCCCAGTAATGTTCTTGCTTTTCCTTTGCATCCTGGAGGTCAATTGTCTTGAGTAGGCCAGAATTATATAGATTTCAAGTTACTATTATGGAGAGAAAAAAAGAAGGAAAAAGTTTAATGAACAATCCCAACCCCCCATGTAACGTTTAGAGAGTAAAAAATATAAGTAAAATAGGATTTATGATGTGATAAAAATAAAAAGATAAAGTAAAATAAGAGGTGTTTGTATATATTACTAAAAAATGAGTATAGTTAAATTTTTTTTTTTTGAATTTTATTTCTCCTTTAACATCAATAAGATAAAATGGCTTAAAATTTGTTGAATAAATTGTTCTTAAAATTTATTATAAATGTATGATAATTAGGGATTTTACTAACCGGTGTCTAAGTAAAGATGTTGGTTAAATAATTAAAAGAGAAAAGTTTTTCTTTAAAATAATATGAAAACATATTTTTATGTATATTAATAAAAAAAAATTTATATTTTGCTTCTTTAATGAGAATATTTAAGACACATGTTAATATTTGTCAATAATTAATTACATTTAGGTTAAATTAAAATTTTGATTCTTATGTTTAACACATTTGATTTTTATTTAATTATTTTAAAAATCTATATTTTGATTCATACATAAAATTACATGAATCATTTCCTCTTGTTTGTCACAATCATATTAATGTTATATTTATTAAGTTGCCTAACATTTGTACTACGAGGGGTAACATTTTACTTCTTGGCATGAGCGTGACTTTTGTACTATGAAAGATAGAGTATGATAAGCTTAATCTTTATTCTTAATTTTATTTTTCCAGCCCTTACAAAATTGATAAAATGCTATAAGAAGAAGACAAAAATCGTATCCCTTCGATGCTTAGCTGAAGATACAAGAAGAAGCAGGTCCCTACTTGCAAATTTCTCCAAGAACCCAAGTCATGAATTGAAGTCACCCATATGCCCCTCAATATATATTGCCTCGACCCCTCTCCTCCTCTTCTTGGTTTCGGCAAAGCTGTTTCAACTTTTTTTTTCTCATAGAAATTGAACATAGATACTAAAAGGTTTACAATAATTAATTATTCTGAAACTTATGCTTCCCATGAAGAATTGTGGGGGTTATTTTATGAGTTAGAGGTCGCTTTGGATAAATCACTTGTGACTTAATTAAGGTATTATTGAATAAGTATTTATTAAACAAATATTTGTGTATAAGTTATCTAATCTATTATAATAAAAGAAGGTTCCTTACTTGCTTCTCCTTGCTTCGCAGGTTCGGCTCAGTTTCTCCCAGCTTCGGTCTCACTTTTCCCAGCTTCGGTATCACTTCTCAGCTTCGGTATCACTCCTCACCAGCATTCCAAAGCTTTCAAAATTTCAAATTTTGAAATGCTTCTGCTCCTCTGCTCCTCTTTCTCTTCTCCGTCTGCTCTGTCTTTCTTTCTTCTCTGCTCCGTGGCTCTCTCTCCCTCTGCTCCTTCGTCTCTCTTTCTCTTCTCCTCGCTCTCTCTTTCTCTTCCTCCATCTTCTCCTCTCTTTTTCTACTTTTTCTTTCTTCCTCATCGCACCACCGCTCAGCTTTACACTTCCGCTTCCTTAATTCTCTCACTCTCTCTCTTTCTCTTCTGTTGCGCCACCACCTCCGTGCCGCCGTCGCCGCGTTGCCTTCATTCTCCGCTTCGTCTCTCTCTTTCTCTTCTCCACCAGGTAATCCCTCTCCTCTATGTTTCTCTTTCTCTTCCTTTTCTTGCATCTTCTCCTTTTTTTTTCTTTGTTATCTTTGTCTTTCTTCCTCACGGTACCTCCACTATTGAAATTTGGTCTGTTTTCAACTTTTCCTTTTTGACCTTTACACGCGTTCTCCTTCTTCCTCAAATTTCAACTTTGACCTTCATTAGGGTTGCTTCTTCACTTTCACAAATTTCCTCTTCCAGGCAAATCCAAATGCTCACTAAAAAACTTATCAGCAATATAATTATTTACTTCTCTTTTATTTGTGAGATATAGCAATCCTGTCAAGTAAGAAAAACTATAGCAATCCATTATTTACTTCTCAACAATAATTATTTCTTTTTTATCCTTATTATTTCTTTCAAGATATAGCAATCCATTATTTCGAGATATAGCAATCCTGCAAAATTAGCAAAATTATACTTATCAACAATATAATTATTTACTTCTCTTTTTTGTTGTATTTTTGTGCTGTTAGTTTTCCTTCACACTGCATATTTTTTTCAACTCTCACAGGTGTTTTCTTGAGTTGCTACAGAGAAGCAAGAATTATATGGTGATAGAGCTATTTTTCTCTCTTATTTCTCGCTTTCAACTTTTTTCTTGTGTTTTTCTCTTCTTCATATGTTAGAAAAATAAAGTTCAAATCTAATCCCATGTGTTTTTTAATTTCACACAAATATGTAGCAACTTATTGGGTGAATATGAAGTGTTTTACAAAATGCCTCACCCAAATTTATATTGTTCTGTTTATAATCTTTATTGTATATTCCATTTCATTTTGTGGTATGTTACTTTCACCACCTGACAGGTATGTTGTAAGGAAAAGACAAAGACTTTGCTTTAAAATGACACAATTGTATATTCCATTTTGTAATAATTTGTATTCTTCATGCTACATATTCTCCTTCACCTTACACCTAATCTCTCCTTCACTCCCTGTAAAAACAACATATAATTAAATATATCAGCTTATTAAGTTGTGGGCCATCAGTTTATATTTTTTATTCTGCAACTATCATTATATATATCAGCTATTTTATGAACTATCATTTGGTTAGGGAGTATTTTGCAATGAACATTATGTTCACTGACTACATTTTCTATTCATAAGTCATGATTGTACAACTAATATTGAAACTGTTCTTCAACCTGGTGATATTCTAAATGTAAACTTATGATAAGCTATGTCAGTATTTGCTTGGAATCACAGATGTTATGTGGACATAAAACATCATTTATTATTTGGTTTGGTAATGATCTTAAGTCATGGTTGAGAGAGAGGATGAGTAAGTCTTTTCACAAAGAAGTTGGAACCCATGCCTGCTGATGTTATTTGCCATCCAAAGCTTGTCTTTGAGAAGGCATAATTCAAAGAAAGAATATCAAGCCTTTTTCCTACTAATATAAATTATGCTTGTAGCATAGAAGTAGCTTCATTTATCATGATTTATCAAACTCCTCTGATGTTATTTTCCATGTTTCTAGAATCAAGGGTCATTTAGGATCAAGCCTTTGTGTTGTACAACTCACCATTGCTCTCCACTATGTGATTTATACTGAAGTTGATGTATCTTATGATAACCTGTTTATTTCATATTTGGGAAGTTTTTTGCTTGATTTGCCTAATTAATTATATTCATCACTTTGCTTATATTCATCGAGTTTTTTGCTTGATTTTTCTTGAATAAGTAAAGGAGATTTTTTTGCCTTGGCCAATGCAATATTGGGTCTGAAGATACTATGAGTACATGATTCCATTGATTTTTGATTTTGATTGGAGTTTTATCTCTTTGGTTAGACCTTTTTCATTAATTGTTTTGACATGAGTTTCTCAGTTATTAATCTGTTACGAATCCATTTTTTTAAATAAATTAGCTATCTTGCAAAGATGAGTTACCATGCTACTATATAATGTGAGCTTATGAATTTGTTTATTGCAAGGTAAACATAATGAAATAGAGGCAGACTTCTTGAAGGATAAAGAAGCTGTTGAAGCCAAGTACCAAAAATTGTATCAGTCATTGTATAAAAAGGTATCTTGATGATTCTGTAATGTAGAAACTTGCGTATCAAGTTTAAGATTTATTAGTATGTGTTGCATAATTTGGTTGCATGATCTGCTTGTCATGGATACCAAACTAATTTTTCAAATGTGCATGAAATATTAACCAACAAGTAAGAAATTACATTAAAGTGGCTTGGTTCATTTGGTAGCAGACACCACCAACATGAAAGGTGCCAAGCTCGAATTGGTACAGTGGCTGGAAACAAAGATTTGTATCTTGGAGCCTTTAGTGAGTTCTTTCATACTCATTTGATAACTCTTTTTTTGGTGCTGAATGTAAATCTTTTTACTTTATTTGCATGTGTAAATAGCAAGTGGTTAAATAGAACCAGTGTATTATGGACAACAAGGTAACAGTTTTTTGTATTTTTAACAGTTCATTGTAAGTCAATGTGCTATGTTGCTTTGTTGGTGGTGTATCTATTTTGTTTGTGGTGTTGTTGTGTGGTGTACAATCATGACTTACACTTAACTAAATTCCTTCTGCTAATTTAGATTTGCTCCACATAACTTAATTAACTGACTTTTTTTGGAACAAAAACTATTATGTTAATTTATGATTGCATAAATTCACATAAAATAAGATTGAAGGTGGTTTTGAACCTGTATACAAGGTAATCATTCTTTGATCACTACAAACAAATACTATTATATTTTTATGTAGTGGGCTGTTTTGATCTTTTTTGTTTTAAAGTCAGCACTCACTATTTTCCTTAATCATAACATTTATCACTTATGTATTTTTTTTTCCTCTATTTGTGGTTCAAGTTGATGAACTTATATGTTTTGAGAAGAAAGCACAATGATTGGTAATATATAATTTTTTATTAATTTACATATGTTTGTATGTGTGTTTGTGTATTTATTTGATAATCACTCTTGCATCAAGTAGCTGATAGGTTTTTCCTTTAAAACTATTTACATTTGTTTGAATGATATAATTACATATAAATTTGTCTTTTATTTTTTAAAATTTTAACAATGCGCAATGTTGTCATGATTATGAACTGCTGAGGAGAAGCTTAAACGCAATTTATTCAGTGATGATGAAGGTATGCTCCAGTTGTGGTTGTCTATTCTTTTGGTTTTACATTGACAATAGTTGATTGTTGTGGGAAAATAACTTTCATACTGAATGAATTATAGATATAACACTTTTATGATGTTTTGTTTGTTACCTTCTAAAATAATTTATTCCAACAATATTATAATTTCAGGTAAGAATAATGAGAAAGGGAGCTGTAAGGAAGGCATTTGATATGATTCAAGACCTTGCTGAAAGTGAAAATAAATAGGTAGGTAGCATTTGGTCCTTGACAGCTGCTTTTGGTTTTAGTGATCTAAGCATGATTTAAAAGTAATATGAGTTGAATTTTAATGAAGAGATTGAAAAATTAGAATTTAAAAACATTAGTAGCAATATAGCATACACCTATGGCAAGACTATTTAAGGAAAATCATGACAATATGCATACACCTATGGCACTCTGCCTTCTTTTTTTTTCTTTCTGAAAGTAACAAGAGATTAGGATAAGGAACTTCAACTAAGGAATATATGAGCTAAACTAATAAAGTCATTCCTTGCATTTAATGGCTTCTAAAAGTCATCTAAGCCATTTTCTTATACAAACTACCCTGTGAACCAGAAAAAAAGTGAGAGATACATACCTTACCTTCATTGATGCTCCTTGGTTGATTTCAATTCCATTTCTTTTCAATTCTTGGTTTTTTTTATTTATTGTTTCATTGGTTCTTTGGTTTCTGTATGATTTGGTATAGTGTTTTGATATGGGAAATACATGTAGGATATGGAAAAATGATTCTTATTTTTAATTGGATAAAAAAAATATAATAAAAAGATTTGGAATGCATATTGGTGCCGTTGTGCCAATTGTTTTCATGTGCAACCAAAGCTAACGTGTAGAGTATGAAAAAGTTTGTTTTGTTTTATTAAAAAATTAAAATAAAGAGAAGAGCAGCTATGGAAGGTTTATGGACTCGAGCAGGTTTCTTTGGTATTTTCATGTTCTTTAGTTAACATAAATAGGAAAGATATAGTTTTTTTAAAAACAAAGATCTTAAAAGAAAAAGAGATTCTGATTTGTTTTTTTTATACGGTAGTTTTTAATATATATTTTTAACTCATGATATGGTTTATGACATTAATTGAATAACATCTCTCTCTTTAGTGTTCACTTAAACACTACAAGAATTTTATTTCAGCTTGACCACTCCATTTTCAGCCTCACCAGCATCCTTTGGCATGGTGGTTCTGTTTGGGATGCATGGTTCAGCTGGGCTTCAAATCAAGTAAATCATGGCTGAAGAAGATACCACGAGGTGCTCCAAGTTGTGCTATGTTTTCTGTAAATATTTCCTCTTTTTTGGGGGATTTTTTCTTTGCTTTTAATTTTTTTGCTTTCAATTTTTTATTAAAGGCTGAATAATTGTACAAGCATGATATGTTGAGTTGTTTATGACTTTGTTCACTTGATTTGCTTATTTATTTTCACTTTGTTCCACCTTCATTTTTTTTTTTTGACAAACATTTCAATTAATTATTTTGAGTCAGAGATGTCCAGGAAGCCTATGTCTATGAAGGTAATTTTTTATATTTTGCATATAAACTCTATTAGCTATGTAAATTTTATTGACTTATTTTATCCTACCTTTTTATTGACTTATTTTATCCTACCTGTGTAAAGTATTCTTATATTATTTATTGTTAATGATAGGGCCCTTATACATTAAACCCAGTACTGATCACTGATGACAAATTGAAGCTGGTAACTTGCCTACTGTAACATTCCATGTGCCTTTATGATTTTTATTAGTTGAATTTTTTGAAGTTAAGTGATATTTCTGTGCTCATGTGAATCTGTTGAAGCTATATCATTTTTGGGGTTAAGTTATATTTTTGTGCTCTCATTTGCTTTCATCCACAAGTTGCCAACAGATATTTTTGGCATATCACTGATGATTTTTATTTTTTTTACTAAATGTTGTTATCTATATTTATCCCGGTAAAGTTAATTTCTCACAGCTTCTTTATCTGTTGACATGTTTGGTTACACCCATTAGTATACCTATAATAGTTCACTTAACTGTAGTCTATATGGAAGTTTTTTTGTTACTTCTCTGTTAATCATACTATACCGGTAAAGTTAATCACAAACAATTTTGTTGTTGATATGTGTTTAGTGTTACAAGTAGGGAAGATGACCCATATTCTACATATTTATGTGCTACTTTTCATTCTTATATTTTTCACTTGCTGAGTTTTTCATTCTTATATTTTTGTTATATTTGCTTGATGTTATCATGACTTATAAGAGGGAAATATCATTTATTTAATTGCCTTATGACTGTCATTCTGTTTTAGTGGTCCACCGAGTGTTTTGTTTACCATGCTCGAGCTACGGAAGTCAAACTGCCTGCAACTATGAGTGTCATGTAACCTTTTGTGGGTCTTACCTTTATCTCTTTTTTGTTGCCCACAATTGTTATTTTATAATTGGAATTATTTGAGCTTGTGTGGCTCTTGGTATGTGTCGTTAAGTTTGTGGATGTGGCTTACCCAGATTGCCAACATTGATTTGGCCCAAATATGGATAGTTACTTACATGATTTGTCTCTTCACTCTCTTCCTAAGCACATGTAGTTTTAGAAAAAAATGTTTTTCCACTGGTTTCCCCATTAAATATAGTAACATGTCAAAAACTATACTTATGTTGGGGTTTATGTTGTTTAAAAGCTGTGTGAATTCCTGTGTCTTTAATTACATGTGTGTTTATTGCAACATCTAAGATGTCTTTCAAATCATTTATACGCATGTTTATTATCCTGCAACTTAAAATTTCTAGATCAATTATATATAGAATATGAACAATTACTATACTAAAATTTCTGCCAATGACAACTATGCATTTCTAGATCAATTATATACCATTGGTTCATTGGAAGGAATTATACTCAATTGAAGCATTGCCTTTCAAGAACAGTAACTTTGTATTGGCCAATGACAACTATGCGTTTACTCTAGAGTCTTGAGTGACATGTGCCACTCCTGTTAGAGCTTTGATATCCCATGCCTTTGGCATGTTAAACCAAAATACACCTAGAACCTTTATAATATAGATATTTCGTTATTGGTCATATATATATATATATATATATATATATATATATATATATAGACACACACACACACACACACACTGTTATGGTTTTTTTGTAGGTTTCAAGGAAGTTTTTTCCACTGTTAGCTATTGAGTTAGATATTTCATTATTGAGATAATCTTATTTCTATCATAGTGATAATTTAAATTTACTTTGTCTATTTTATCTATCAAAATTATTATTTTTCTCTTTGTTGAATGGTGATATAAATAAGGCATTGTCTGGCAACAAGGATGAGGTGATTTTGATTTTGATACATGCTGCATTTTCTGCTGGTGATATTTTCTTGCTATGATTTAGAGGATAATAATGTTATTCAACTGTGTTATGAGGGAAACTTGGCAGTGGGTTCATTTTTATGGTTGGATCTATTTCTTAGGTGCTATTTTCTTTGTTTGCCATTGCAATTTGGGCTTGTGTCTAATGCATTTCCATGGATTATTGTCTCATCTATGATATATGAGCTTTCACAAAACTTGGTTGGATTGCCTCATCTTCACTTTTTGAGGGTTGAATTGGATGGCCATGCTAATCTCAAAGCACTCTGCGAAATATGTGAAGTTAACTACATTGAATTTGATGGTGTCAACGTAAGTGAAGTCTGCTCAACTATCTAAAAGTTTTAGTGGCCTTTCTTTATATATTTAATAAATTAACTTTTGATTACACGTAGCTATCTGAACTCTCTTTTTAGTGGCATTTCTTTATATTTTTATTTATTTTTCATGGGGTTTGACTTAGCATTGAAAGTTGATGTTATTTACTATCTATTTATTTGTTGTAAGAGTTATTGTTAAACTGATTTTTGATGGTTTATTGTTTGACATGTTGTTGATGCTTCTTTGGCTGGAAGGTCCAAATGGCAGTAGAAAAAGCTCCCTTTTCCAGGTTCTATGTGGTCTTTGGCCATTGATATCTGGACATTTAGTGAAACCTGGAACACTTTGAGATCTATGTTATTGTTTGACATTAAGATTTAAACTCCAGGGAGGGTTTTTCTACTGAAATAACTTATAGTATTAATAACTTATAGATTTAAACTCCAGGGACAACTGTAGAAATCATGTCTAAAAGCAAATAAAACCAAGTCATATTTTCAATCATTCCATGATGGACGTTGCTTAGCCATATTAGAATTAGTTAAAGTACTATGGCATAATGAACTCATAAATTGTATAATATATGGTAGAGCTTTGTGAATGGCCTGTGTCATTGTATTGCTGCAGGAATATTTTTGCCCAGTGTGGATAGATTTAATGAAGATAGTGAGCATGAAGTATCAAGCATGGAAAGGACAAGCACGATACAATTGCTTGAAGAAAACACTGCTGAAACATCAGCATCTAGTCAATCTCAAGAATGCTGATTTCTTTGTATATTTTGATGTCTTTCCAACTAGAATTTGTTTCACACAATGATGGCACAAAGATAGCATTCTTTTTTAATATTTATTTCTTACCAGATGTGGATAGATTTATGTGTAAGTAACTTTTGCTTTTGGTAAAGGAGAAATTAATCACTACTCTATATTGGTAGCATGTACCCTCTACTCTCCTAGAGATTATTCACCATCATTCTTGGACATAACGTTGTAAATACATGTCATATATCAATTAGTCCAAATTTTACTTTTTTCCGTAATGCAATTTTTATTTATCCTTCTGATTTTGTTATCTTTGACTGAGAATATTCTTACTAGCAGTTATGAAATCAATTCATTGGGTTATAGGATCATGTTTGAATAAAGTTTTATTAAAAGTGACAATTTTAATTGAATTATTAATATTGCTGATAAAGTTTGCATACAATTGTAGATTTTTTTTAAAAATATTCTTACTAAATACTTTCAAGTACATCTATATAGGTGTGATTTAATGACTGATGGGTTATGAGTTTAAATTTAAAAATACTCTTTTAACATGTGTAAGGAATTAATACTCTTATTATTTGCATGTGTAAGTAATATCAATAATGTAGTAATATCATTTTCATTAGGCACAACAAAATTGACATTATTCATATTCTTATTATTTTTTTTATTTTTTTGGTGTAACTAGATTCAAATAATCTAACTACATATGAAAGCTGACCTATGATCAACAAGGACTTACCTTTCACTACGCCTGAATTGAAGCCCAAATGGATGAATAACAATAAATTAAAGTGATAACATTTAAAAAATGTGTAAATTTATAGTTTCATTATTTAAATTTAATCATAATTTTTGAATTTTTAATTTTTTAAATTCAATTTTAACGATAACCAACATAATAACTTTTTGTTTATATTAATTAGAAAATAATAGTTTGATTCTTTATTATAGAACAATTAAAGTTAATTAATTTAAATTACTTTATCAATAATATCATGAATATAAATATTGTCAGTTATGATAGATTAAAATTTAAATTAATTTTTTAAAATGATTTTTGTAGCAATAAAGTTTTAAATTACTCACTCTATCATAATATAAGTTAGTTTTAATTTCATTTTTTTATGACAGAAATTACAATTATCATTTACGAGAAATAATTATTTTCTAAGTCATCATGTATGAATTGTAGATTTTTTTTAAAAAAAGTAATTAACATAATTATATATCAAACAATTCAAGAATCTTTTTTATAAAATTTATTATTTGTTTTAAAATTTCCATCATATAAAGAAATGAAAAAATAAGGATAAATGACTTGGTGACATTTTAAAAAGATAATTTTTTTAGTTTTATTAATTAAATTTGATCAAGATTTGAAATTTTTTATTTATAATTTAATTCAATTGTTTCAATAATCAACATAATAATATTTAGTTAATATGTTCGTTAAAAAATAATAGTTTGATTCTTTGTTATAGGATAACCAAAGTTAATTAATTTAAATTACTTTATCAATAATATCATAAACGGAAGAAAATTTTAAATTACTTATTTATTACATTATAATGTACATTATTTTTAATTTCATTTTTTATGATGGAAACTACAATTATCTTTAACAAAAAATAATGATTCCCACTACCTTCATGCGTTAACATTACTAGGAAAAAGTTTTTTTTTTAAGTATTTAATAGTTTTACATATCAAACAATCAACAATATTTATTTTTAATTAATATATTATTTGTTTATAAATTTTTATCATACAAAATAAGAGTAAATAACAGTAAATCAATATTCATCTCCCTTTTTTTATTTCTAATACTTTTTCTCTACTTTTTCTACTCCTTAAAGATTGGATGGCATTACTTTAATTTCAGGTCAAGCATAAATTTTGTAGATTGAAACAAAAACCTATAAGAAAATATCTGGGTGATTTATTGTGCATGAAGAAGTAATAGTTAAAATGTTGTTACTTGCATTTATGGCTTAAATGTTGTTGCTTACCGGACAACTATTTTCCTATGGGGTTCTGGTGGGGAGCTTTTCCTGTTTTCCATTTATGGCTTAATTTGCTCAGCAAATTGTATAGTGTTAGCAATTGATGGTAGTTCTTATAAACATTTTGCAGCTCTCCACGATTGTAAAATAATTCTTATAAATATTTTAATTCAATTCTTATTATAATTGGCATAATAACCTTTAATTAATATCTTTATTAAAAAATAACAGTTTAATGAATTATTATATGACAATCAAAGTTAATTAATTAAAATTATTTTATTAATAATACAATAAATAAAATATTGATAGTCATGATAGACATAAAAATTAAAATTAATTTATAAATTCTTTTATGATAGAAACTATAATTATCATCTACATGAAATAATTACTTTTTGGGCTATCATGAGTGAACCGGGGGGAAAGATATTTGTTTTTTCAAAAATTAACACAATTATATATCAAACAATCAACAATATATATTTTTATTAAATATAATATTTATTTAATTATCATATGATTTAAATTACTTTATCAACAAAATCATAAATGAAATTATTTTTAATTATCATATACATAACAATTAAAATTAATTTGTATAAATTGATTTTTGTAGTAAGAAAGTTTTAAATTACTTACTCACTATATCACAATGTAAATTTAAATTAGTAGAAATTTGTAGCACGAGCATTTTAAATTAAAAAATTAGTAGAAATTTATCAAAAAAATTTAAATTACTTACT
>PYAF01000329.1:1590275-1606820 GCA_007407185.1 Glycine tomentella
TATAATCTTTAAATTCATGACCATATATATAAATTTAAAACACTTTTTAAAATTTTAATAAGTATTCATTAATTGACACAACTATAATATATAAAGTTAAATTATAAAATAAATTATATGCATGTGTTACATATAAAAAATATATGTACATAATTTTATTTTCTTACTGTTTTTTTGTGTGCTTGTTAGTTAGTAACAACTTTTATATGAAAGTTAAAAATAAAATTTGACTGTGAATGAAAATTAAATTCTAAAGTAAAATCGCATGCATAATATGCATGCATGCATTACATGCATTACGTGTAAAAAAGTTATATATGTGTGAATAATATTATTCTTTTTATTTTCATACTTCTGTGATTACAACTTCTCAATGAACAATAACTTAATCAAAATTATATTACATTTAATCGATCGTGTACTTTAAATGTTGATTTGTTCAACCAATGCAACAACATAGAAATGAAATTAACCTAGCTTCTGGATGCACATCATACGGCCAGATAGAATTTCGTGTTCCTTCTCTTTCCCTCCTAGCTTTCCGTTAGAGACTTGCAACTTAGTACTTGACCCCACATACTTTGAGATATCTATCTAGATCTCCAGCATTGACTCTATGTAACCGCTTTCCCATGAATTTCTCCTATTTGTTAGTTTAAATTTCGGCTTTGATTTGCCGCATGGAAAAAATTCTGGAAATGCCGAGCAGGAAGCGGAGATTCCAAAGAGAACAATAATCAATCAATCTATCAACCAGTGTTTTGCTTCTGCTTTGTTGCTTTCCATGGTCTACCAGTTTTGGGTTGGTGTTTTTTTTAATACTAATTAATTAATTGGGCATAAATAAATTCTTCTATCCCCTCTGCAATTACTGAGTTGTTACATGCTTCATTACTCGCCGGTTACTCTGCGAGAGGTAATTGCAGAAACCCACCTTTGTCAAATGTTTCATTGCATTAACTGGGGAACTGTATCTCTGATTCTGTTCTTCAATTTCTGATATTTATTCACATTTAGTTCCCTTTTTTTAGGTTCAAATGGGAAGATGTTCCTTCCAGAGAGGAAAAGGTCAATATTGCACAAAGTTGTGACCTTTATCAGGAAATTGGACTTCTGAGAGCACCCTGAGATAGTCCCAGTAAGCAATTTTGATTCTTTCCCCTATTGACCTTTTTCAGTGAGGATTGAAGGGGAAGAGTGAATGGAGATTGGGGAAATGGACAGAAACGAGCCACAAGTTGAGGTTCCTTGGAGCCCCGGCACACCTGTTAAGCCAGTTGCTATGAAACCAGTGCCGATCTACGTGCCTGGGGAGAGAAACCAAATGGGTTATCTTGCAAATGGAGCAGTTGCATGTGCTGAATTTTCACTTGGCCAAGACATTATTGGTGGGTCAGGTGATGGGTCAAATGTTGCTGGTTACAGTGGCAAAACTTGTGAACAGATAGTCTCGGATGCTGTTTCCAGCTACAGCAAACTTGGGTTCTGTGAACAACTGTTGGCGGTTGAGGCTGAATCGAGGAACACCAGTTTGACACAAGGGAATAATGATGGATTGAAGAATCCGTTTGTTCCTCCACTCATCCTTGACAATGTCCTAGACCCTCAGGGTAAGTCTTATTTTTTGTCCTTGCTACTCTTGGTATGTGACATTTTATTAAGAATTACACAGAACACTGATTATGAATAAATAAATAAAATAGAGGTAGCAACAGCTAGAGGATACCCGATAAATTTGAATGAGATATTACGCATACTATATATTTTTCCACTATCATCCATTTTGTATTGAAATGAGGACAATCTAAATGGGAAGACGGTTTGTAATTTCTAAATTTACATTCAAACTAGTTTGTGACTTAAATGATTTTATTTGCATGTTTACATGCATTTTTCTCCTTAGGGTCCGTTTGATCGAAGAGAAAATAAAAGAAAAGAAAATAGAGGAAAGAAAACAAGACTAACGAAACATTTTCTTTTGTTTGTTTGGAGAGAAAACAGAAGGGTTATTTTTTAGATACAAAAATTTAAATTTTTCCTTCTATTTTCTTTCCAATTCAAATTTTGAAATTTTCCTTCCTCCAACCAAACATAGGGTAAAGGTTATCAACCTTGAGATCATATTGCTCTATAGCATTTCATAAAACCTGCACCACAAGTACAATATCGACCATTTTCTTATCAATAAATTTCTGTTTTAATTTCCAGACTTGGTCTATCTAGGATCATATTGCTCTTACACTTGTTTGCATATTCTCTTTTGACACAGAAACATACATTGCTTGCTGTAGCATGAAATCTTCACAGGATACCTCATATATACTTGACAATGCCAACAAAGAAGAAAGCAGACAAATAGCATCAATGCAAGTCAATATGGAAGAAAAGGATCCAGGAGGGGAAGAGAGAAATGTCCCTGCCAATAAGGTTGACAATGATGTACTGCCAAACACCAAAGAACTCTGTGACCCTGCCATGGAATTTGCTGCTGTTTCTTCACCAGTCAAGGAGAATCACAACCCAGATAATGGAAGCAGTCATGATACTGATCTTAATACAACACCACCAAAAAAACCAAGGAGAAGAAAGCACCGTCCCAAGGTCATCAAAGAAGGCAATCCAAAAAGAACTCGGAAGCCTGCTACCCCAAAGCCTGTTCAATCAAAAGAAAACCCACCTGTCAAGAGGAAGTATGTGAGAAAGAATGCACTGAACAAGACTTCTACTCCTCCAACAGAAGAGACTAGGGAATTGACTAAAGAAATGTCTTGTAAAAGGTTCTTAAATTTTGACATAGGAACAACAGATGAAAGTTCTGCTGCCATAGAAAATACAACAATGCTATTGGGAAAAGAAAATGGTGTTCTCGTACAAGAAACAAATGTAGGTCCTCCATTTGATTTAAACACTTCCATGAAGCAGGCATCAAACAGTTACATGTCACTACCAGAAGACACACAAGCCCTAAGTAGATCTCCTTCGAGAAGAAAAAGCTCAGGGACAAAGCCAGAGGAAAACCCAGCTGCAAAGAGGAATTGTGTGAGAAGGAAGGGAATGAACAAGATTTCTGCTCCTCCAATAGAAGTTCCTGGAAATTTGACTGAAGAAACAATGTCTGCATCTGCCCAAACATCATGCACAGGGTCCATAAATTTTGATGAAAGAGCAAGAGATCAAAGTTATGCAGTCAAAGAGAATCCAACTGGGCATCCAGGCAGTGAAATTGGTGTAGTCATGAAGGAAATGAATGTGGGCCTTGCCTATGATTTAAACACTTCCATGAAGCAGGCATTAAATGATGACATGACGTTACCTAAGGTCACACAAGCCCCAAGTTCATCTTCAAAAATCAATCTCCCTGGGACAAAGAGAAAAGAAAACCTGACTGGCAAGAGGAAGAATGCGAGGAAAAAAGGATCGAATCCATCTCCTATTCCTCCAACAGAAATGACAGAGTTGACTGAAGCAATGATGCTTGAATCTAACATGTCATGGAGAAGATCCTTAAATTTTGATATGGGAAATGTAGGCAGAGAAAATTTAGATTTGCACATTGGGAAGGAAAATATGGTGTCAGAGGAAAGAAAAGTAGGTCCCACATATAAAGACACTTGGTTGAAAGAGGCAGTAAATATTTGCATGTCATTACCTGAGGAAACACAATACCCAAGTACGTCTATTTCAAAATGCACTTCCCCTGGGGCAAAGCTGAATGCCAACTCTGTAGAGAAGAAAAACAAAAAAGGCCAGGCAACTGCTTGGGGTGGAAACATCAGTAACAGTCAAAGTTCATCAATAAGGTTACAAATGGTTGGTTCAAAGAGAAAACATTCTGGTACCTTTAATCGTGCAGATGACAGCAGCATGAATCTAATTGGAGTGCAATATAATGGACTGCCCTCATACCACACTAGCCTTTGCCTTCAGTTTCCAAAAATACAGAAGAAAAGGAGAACTGAAAAGGGGAATGCAATAAAAGCAGTCCAACAGACATGCCCTCAGGAAGATGCTCTAGGACATCCATATGCATCAAGCTCTAGCTGCTGGACTTATGGTTCTGGATATAATACAGCTATAGTCCCAGCCACAAGTGGATTGACAGAAAATTTAATTGATAATACTCAAACATTCAACGAGTTTGTCTCGTCTTTGAAAAGGATGGCAAAAAGATCTCCAACCTCTACTTGTGATCGTGGTTCTCTAACCAGAATTAGAAACTGTGATACTGAACCAAATTATACTGCAAAACAAGTAGGTGTCCCTGGCAAAGAAACATTTGGGGAAACAATTGGTGCTTTAGTTGCAGAGACATGTACAACACCCACCAAAAAGAGGCAGAATAGAAAGAAAAGAGTTCTTTCCAGTTCAGCACATTCTACCACAAATGAGATGCTACACCACCATAATTTTACGTTGGAAAATTACCCTCTGCCAATGGGGAAGCCATCAGGTATTTGAACTGAATCCTTATTTTCTGTCAATAACATTATATAAATCTCAAAGGACAAATAATTCCAACATGGATTTTTTTGCATTGCAGACATTGTTCCTGAAGTACAATGGAACACCATGAACAATATTGATACATTAACATTGCAATTTAGACAACTAAACTTAAACACAGAAGCCAGAGACCTTGCATTTCATGAGCAGAATGCACTTGTCCCTTATAAACAGCAAAACAGCCTTATCCATGGAGATGGGGTCATCGTTCCCTTTCACATCAAGAAACAGCATCTACGACCAAAGGTCAACCTTGATGATGAAACTGATAGAGTGTGGAAGCTTTTGCTGTTAGATATAAACAGTCATGGGATTGATGGAACAGATGAAGATAAGGCCAAGTGGTGGGAAGAAGAACGAAATGTATTCCGAGGACGAGCCGACTCTTTTATTGCACGAATGCATCTTGTACAAGGTATCATGTTTGACATTATTCACCTTTGACACACACCTCTAGCTACGCACCAACTTATGTGATCAATGAAGTGGAAGAAACGAGAAAAGGAAAGATGCAAGACAAAACTACACTTTAAAAAGCATAACAAATATTATGTCTGCCTACTTCCCAAAAAGTTGATGGTAAACCCCACCCACCAATAACTATAAAACAAAATAGGTCCCCTAGACCACCACGACATGAATTATGAAATTATTGGTACTTCCTAGGTCAGTGATAATATCACAAGAAAAATGCAAGGGCCACTCTCAGTGTTTAAAAAATTTCAGTACCTCCACTTTGGCAGTCATCTATTAGGGTTTTTCTTGAAATTGATTGAAGGCAAGACAGATATAATAGCATCCTATATCGCATCCATCATACATAAATTTCAGCATCTCTTATAATCAACAAATCGTCATAGTACTTTAAAGATAAGTAGCATAAATATTTTTTTCAGTTGTAATGCACATAAACCTCAATGACCCAATCTAATTTGACTAAAGATACATGTAGCACTTACTAAAATAGTGTAATGAAACCATGTCCTCAGGATGTTGTTACAGCTTAGAAGAGAATAAAATAATTGCAACTTTATCTTGAAAAAAAAAAACAATGTGCAGAAAATCTATTCCATGAACAATCAACAACTTCAGACAATAAGAGCTTCTTGCATTGTGTTCATATATCAATATAAATCATATTCAACAGGAGACAGACGATTTTCTCGATGGAAAGGATCAGTTGTGGATTCAGTGGTTGGAGTTTTCCTCACCCAAAATGTCACTGACCATCTTTCCAGGTATAAACTCTACAAGCTTAATTTTGGCAAATTTATAACATGATGACATATGCCACAGCAACATTTTCTATTCTATGTTGACAGCTCTGCATTCATGTCCCTTGCTGCTCGATTTCCAAAAAATTCAAGCAGCATGTGCAAAACACACCATAAAGAAGACACAAGGCTGGTAGTCAACGAACCACAAGTGCATATAGTGGAACCAGAACAGAGCACAGAATGGGATGTAAAATTATTGAATCAATCTGTTTATGACCAGACTTCTACAATAGATATGGTTGAGCATTCTGGAGAAAAAGAAGCCATCAACAGCAATGAATCCTGTGGAACTCCCAGCAGTGTAATTAGCTTAACAGATGAATCAAACTCCAGATTGTCAGAATTACCTCAAAAGAATATTAAGGAACACTGTAGTCCAACGAGGAGTGGACTACTTAGTGCTACAATTGAGGAAGGAGAAGAAAAATCATGTTACAATGGTGATAGGAAAGAGTTAAATGACATAGTTTCATCCCAAGGCTCTGTTTTTTCATCTCAAATATCTGGAGATTTTTCAAATGATCAAAATCCTGAGAAAATAGGATCATGTTCAGATAGCAACTCAGAAGTAGAAGTTCTATCCAGCACAGCAAAGTACAACCATTTTGGTAGCAACACTTCCTTCAGTAAACTCCTTGAAATGGTTAGTTCAACCAAGTTTTATGAAGATAACAGTCAAAAAAGCGAATCAATTGAGAACTCAGGAATGCTTGACGTTAACTACTTTGATCCTTTCAAAACAGAAGCATCAACAAGTGACGTAAAGAAAAAGGACGAAAATGGCATGAACAGGTCTAGTCTTCAAACAACAGAACCTGCAGGCCAAGTTGCAATTACCCAAAGTATTGTATCTCAAGTCCATCCTCAGGAACAAAGTAATCACCAGCAGCAAAACTTTTTCAACATTTCTAGACAAACTCAAGATCTTATGCAGAAAGAAAGGGGGTCAGATCTTGGTGAGCAAAAAAATGCCGCGAGGAATGGAACCAATGAGATAAGTTATGCCCCAATAAAATTAAAGAGCAGGGAACAGGTAAAAGAAAAAAAGGATGATTTTAACTGGGATAGTTTAAGAATTGAAGCACAGGCTAAGGCTGGGAAAAGAGAAAAGACAGAAAACACCATGGATTCTTTGGACTGGGACGCTGTGAGATGTGCAGATGTCAGTGAAATCGCTGAGACCATCAAAGAACGGGGCATGAACAACAGGCTTGCTGAACGTATTAAGGTACAATCAAATTCCATGAAATATTTCTTATAACTTTCTGGAGACAGACAGCATATGAATGCAACTTATATTACATGATACACTGCAGAATTTCCTGAATCGACTGGTTGAAGAACATGAAAGCATTGACCTTGAATGGCTTAGAGACGTTCCACCTGACAAAGCAAAGTAAGTCCAGTGGTTAATTAAACTACTTACACACAATTATGTGAGCATTTCTTGACTCAGATTGGAGAAACCAACATCTTGAACTCTCTCAATTCATTCACTAGTAACAAACTCACACAAGTGAATAGACCTATTTCATGTAGGCAAGATTTCATAATAAAAATTGATTTCATACATACAGAGAATACTTGCTCAGCATAAGAGGATTGGGATTGAAAAGTGTGGAATGCGTGCGGCTTTTAACACTGCACCATCTTGCCTTCCCGGTAAGTTGAAGGAAGTAATAAGCAATTACAGCAATATGGAATAAATCTGATAAATTATTGACATATAACAGGTAGACACAAATGTCGGACGTATAGCAGTACGACTGGGATGGGTCCCTCTGCAACCACTGCCTGAGTCACTGCAGTTGCATCTCCTAGAATTGTGAGTACTTCATAAATGATATGAGGCATTAGTTCTGGTGATACGAAGAACTAATATCATTGTCTTATGCAGGTACCCGGTGTTGGAGTCAATACAAAAATATCTCTGGCCTCGACTGTGCAAGCTAGATCAGGAAACACTGTAAATATTTTCTTTTCAATTTACTTGGCAAAAATAAAATATAAATAAATTATTTGTTTCTGCAAGTTTAGCAAAGGTTTTTGTTTTTTGCTTTTTTTTTTCAATGTTATATTGCAATGTATTGCAGATATGAGCTACATTACCAGATGATTACATTTGGAAAGGTAAATTACATTTTCTCAAGAGACTGACCTTACTTAACTAAAACCCATTATGATTGGGACAAAAACTACAATGAATGCAGGTCTTCTGTACAAAAAATAAACCAAATTGTAATGCATGTCCAATGAGAGCAGAATGTAGACACTTTGCTAGTGCATTTGCAAGGTATGTATATTAAAATTCTTCGCAAATACAGAACTCTAGAAGGCACTGAAAGCATTATAGTTGGGCAATAGGTAAGGATCTTGACAGATAAAATACTAGGTTCATACGTCCAGAAATATAATACTCACTACCTCAGTATAATGACAGTACAATTGCATTCACAATGGTTTAATTAAGAAATGTTTACTTAAGTGACAACTGAAAATGATCTCAATACCACACTGAACCCAATAATATGCATGTGACGCAAGTTATGATTGATCAATTACAAATAAACAATATTGTATGCAGTGCAAGGCTTGCACTACCTGGACCAGAGGAGAAGAGTATAGTTAGCACAACTGGAAATAGTGTGATTAACCAGAACCCATCTGAAATCATCAGTCGGTTGCACTTGCCTCCCCCTGAGAACACAGCCCAAGCAGATGAAATTCAACTAACAGAAGTGAGCAGACAATTGGAATCAAAATCTGAAATAAATATTTGCCAACCTATCATTGAAGAGCCCAGAACTCCAGAGCCAGAATCACAAACTGATATAGAGGATGCTTTCTATGGGGATTCATATGAAATTCCAACCATCGATCTTAACATAGAAGAGTTCACTCTGAATTTACAAAATTACATGCAAGAAAATATGGAACTTCAAGAAGGTGAAATGTCAAAGGCATTGGTTGCTTTGAATCCACAAGCTGCTTCCATTCCTATGCCCAAGCTAAAGAATGTGGGCCGATTACGAACAGAGCATTGTGTGTAAGTAAAATAACTAAATCATCTCCAACTACATAACATTGAGTGCACTATCGAGACTTCATAATAATTACCACATAAGCAAGACCAGCAATCAGTAATTACATGTCCAGAATTATAAATCCAGCAATATTCAAATATGAATGTAAAAGAATCTTTCCTGTAATAAATCCACAGAATTTAGCAGACATCACAACCACCATGCTAACGTAGGGAAAATTTCTAACAATTTATGTTGATTGTGTTTACTCTTATACAGTTATGAACTCCCAGATACGCATCCTCTTCTACAAGGGGTTAGTAAATTGCTGTATCTATTAATCAAAGCTATATTTTACCCTGTATGTTGATCTTTTATTAATTATTTGTGCATTACAGTGGGACACACGAGAGCCTGATGATCCAGGCAAATATCTTCTTGCTATATGGACTCCAGGTAGACAAAAATAACAATTTCACTACCTTGTCTCCTACCAGATGAATTTAGATATGTTGCTAGTCTTTGTCTGCTCCATGCAGCAGCACAATAAGTTGGGAAATGATTTCTTTCAGCTTTCTGGTGTTGCCTAACTCATTATTATTGTATTAGGTGAGACTGCAAATTCTATACAGCCACCAGAAAGTAAATGCAGCTCTCAAGAAGAATGTGGCCAACTCTGTAATGAGAAGGAATGTTTCTCGTGCAACAGTTTCCGTGAGGCAAATTCTCAGATAGTTAGAGGGACACTCCTGGTCTGAATGCTTATCAAAATCATTGTTTTAACTATACGAGTTTACTAATTCTTATACATTATGGGGGCAGGGGAGGGAACACATCTGCATAGAAATTCAAGCATTATAATAGACTGACTTGAATTTATGATATATATGAGCAGATACCATGTCGAACAGCTACACGGGGGAGCTTTCCACTGAATGGCACCTATTTCCAAGTCAATGAGGTAAAATAATGTGAAATTCGAACTGCTGAATCTCTTTTTTTCTTGTACTTGTTTATTGAAATTTAAGCACTACCAACTTTGTATCATTTGAACCAGGTATTTGCTGACCATGACTCAAGTCTCAACCCAATTAGTGTCCCCCGAAGTTGGATCTGGAACCTCAACAGGCGAACAGTATATTTTGGAACCTCCGTAACAACAATATTTAAAGGTAAAGACTTGAGAATTCATTGTAATAGTAAGAAATGATTACTGTGCATTAACAGTGAAGTTGAATATATGAAATTTTGTCAAACAGGTTTAACAACACAAGAAACTCAACAATGCTTTTGGAGAGGTAAGATTTAATACACAGAATGTAATCCTGCTTTCTTAACTGAATATCCTACTTTAGCCAGTTTTATTGGTGTGATTAACATCACTAATTTGCATTTTTAGACATACTACAGGATCGACTAAATAAACGCACTTCTACCACCTTATTTGTTAAAACACTATGAATGCCATGATGCGACCATAACATGCCACCTCACATAATCTATAGCTTTTAGGTTAATTGTGCAAGCATTATATATGCACATGCTTCTATAATTTGTAAGTTCTACTAAAGCTTGCTTCGTTGATTTAGGTTAACAACAGTGTGCTAAAAAGATCAAATATAACTAGCAAACCAGCCAAAAACATAACTTGCTTCCATAACCAAAGAGAAAGATATGACACAACCTACTTAGTAGAGTAAATTATTGGTGTAACAACTTGTTTATTGTCTTCATCTCATCCAGAAGCATTTTGTGACTAACGAAGTCTAATTGACAACTTGCACTATTTACCAAATGTACTTCTGGTATCAAAACTCCTCAAACGGTAACTGAAACCCTTGATAGCAATTCCCTTGTGCCATCGCCCATTGCAGTCCATTCCAAACCCACTTCATCGAATAATTCTAGAAACCTTGTTTCCTTACTTTCTAAGTCATTTCATATTTTCGTTGTCAGACTTCTATTATCCATATTCTCTTCTCCTAGTGGAATATTCATGCGCACTCTAGCATGCATACTCAGGCATATTCGAATACTTTCAATGTGTGTTTACCTTATCATAGATTTTTTGACAAACTCTCAGTCATCTTATTTCCATACCCTTCTATATGACACTATATTGGCTCCTTGCTTTTCTGACCTTATACTATATCGTGAACTCTTCTATATAAATACGAAATACTACTTTAAAATACAAATTACGAGCTGCATCGTTGTACTAAACAATTTTTTAGCTCTAGCTGCCTTGCTGGTTTTTTATTATTATCATTTATCACTAATATACTAGTGCAATGTACATGCTAATATAACTTATATAATAACATTGGTAAATAATGCAATGATAATAAAAAAATTAATATACATGTTATATTATAATTAAATTCATAAAAAATAGATATTTTAAATCTCTGAATTATATTTTAGATTTATAATGAATAATTTTAATTTTAATTTTTAACAATCTCTTTTCAAAATATTATTAAATTCTAATTTAGAGATATAGAAAAAAGATAAGTAGATATAGATTAACTAAACAAATAAAGATAAAGACAAGTAGTTTGAGATGGTTGACGGAAAAAAAAATTCAACTAGTTGCAAGATAATTTGTGAAATGTATATCTGAAAAGGAAAAAGAGAGGGAACATATAAATGTCTAATTGAGAAAGTAAAGAAGTGAAAGCATCACTATTCAAATTGTGTATTCTAATTCTAATATAAAATATCGGAGTGTATTACTATTAATTTGAAAAGGAAATAAATTACTATAAACCATTCTACCCGAATTGGGGGCAGCCATGTCATAGCTGAATAGAAAAGCAGGTATCCAAATAACATCACCTGTCTAAATAAATGAAAAAAAAAAATGTTTTGCAGGGTATGTCTGTGTGCGGGGGTTTGACAGGGAAGCACGAGTACCCCGTCCTCTGATGGCTAGACTACATTTCCCAGCTAGCAAGTTGGCCGCCAAGACCAAAGAGAAGACAAAAAAGGAGTCGAATTCAGCAAAATCACGAGGATCGAAACCAAATCCAGAACAGCCGAAATGATTGTCAACAGTAGCAACCTTCAACAGACGGGAAGAGACTGAAGACAAATGAGCATTTTTCATCCCATGATGTGTTGCCCAGTTGCATGTATAAAATGACAAAGTCATTATTTAATTTAACTTTTGAGTTCTTTTTATCGTGCTCAGAGACTGAGCAGTTTTTCCAGATTAGGACTCCAATAACGTACTATTGGTAGAACTTAGGCTTTAGTTTCTTGTTTCCAAAAGGAAGATTATGTGAAGGGGAGTGTGAGCCATGTAATGCCATGAGAGGAATTGGGGCTACTTAACAGCAAAGTACTTTCTCCCCCAACTCCTGCTGATGTAAACTTGGAATATTCTAGAATTAAATGATGCCTCCTCACTTCACCAACAGTGCTTGCACATTTAATCTGATTTTTACTTTTGAGTTCCATTATCATGATATATAATAACAACGACAAAGTTTTGTTTCTCTAGGCGATATCTACATCTGCATGGATTACGCCTCTTCATCATGATGATTTAAAATTTTAAAGATAACAAAAATTTAAATGCAATACTGTCCTCTCTGTATTAACTCACTAATCCACATTCTGATTCTAATATCAACAAAAACGAATCCTATCTCGCTCAGAAATCATTCAAAACTCAGTAAAATTAGCAACACAATAGCCTTCAAACAATTGGAAGAAAAAAAACTGCATCGTACACAAACTTTCTAAGATCTCATGAAAACCTAACAAGTTAATAGTAATATTTAATTATCAATTACTTCATCTAAAATCATGAACATACTTACATACATATATAAGTAACCAATAATCAACACAAACATTGAATATGAAAAACCTAATTTCAATTCAAACATTGTAGTAAATGAATTAACATAGAATAAAGGTTTTGCAGCGAGGAACAGTAAATTAGCATAGAGAAGAGGCTTCGAACAAGAAAGCGTACCTTGAAGATTTTTTTAGCGCCAAGGAAGAATTGCATCGAATCAGAGAAAAACGAACATCAAGTGGCGAGGCAGAGAAGATGAAAGGAAAGAGAGAGTGAGGTGCGCGCAAATTAGAGCCTTTTACCGCCTTAGCGCCAATTTCATACAGCTTTTCTTCCATCAGCGTATTTCAATCCCCCTTGGCGGTTTAGTTGTGGTTGGGCTAGGCTGTGCTGGACTTGTTTCTTTTCTTTTTTTTTAACTTTGGGTCAGAGTCCAAGCCCAAAATCTCTTCATGCAGCTGTGAATGAAAAATATTTATGAATGGTTGATTAAATAAACAAGTCACGAATGTCTTGTAAAAGAAAGAAAAAAGAGTCATGAATGAAAAATGCTTTTGTATGATAGTCAACACATGTGATCATTAATAAATAAATAAAAATGTTGAAAACTTGAAATTGCAGGGACATAAAGTTACATACTGAAAGGTGGCATATGATCCTCAAGAACCGTCCGCTTAAAATTTCAATTTCAGTTGTTGTATAAAATTAAATAATGTTTTTTTATTCTTTTAGTTTATTATTTTTCTGAATATGATGAGCTGATAAATATATGTCCAACCAGGGAATATATATAATATGAGATTAAAGTTTTTCATATGAGATAAGTTTTTTTTTTATACACCTATTAGTTGCTTTCTTTGTATTAAATCTATATATTGTTGAGATAGTTAAATTAATTTTAATTTGAATAAGTTAAAATTGTTATTTTATTATTAAGGATAAGTTTATTTCTGATTTTATATTCAAATTTTATCAATAATATATCTTAAAATTAAAGAATATTATCTTTTATTCAGTAATAAAATAAGAGAAGTACGTGAAATATCTATTTTGATTATATTTTTTTTATTAAAAGGAAAAAAAATATGAACTCAAAATTCTTTAGTTTTAATGTATAGGACAAAAGTTTATCACTTGTAATAGGAGAAATTTTAAATCCAATAATATATATATATATATATATATATATATATATATATAGTAAAGAAGAAAGGAATACAGCTTCGGTCTTTCGACTTTGAGATTAAAATTAAAACCTGTGAAAAATTATAATTATAATCTCAACCAAAGTAACCCTCTCTTTTTTAAGCTTAAATTTCAATAATTGAAGATTTTCCCCTCACTTGAAGCAGGCTGGGGTTGGACGAATCATCACTGCGTCACTCATCATTTTATCTCCAATTTCCAGTCAAATCATGGTTACCGTTGCGGACCGGAGGCTTTGCTCTAATCTTTATTTTTTTGGTTTTATTATTATTTTATTTATGTGAATAACTCTGCAGAAAATTAATATTAATCATCAATTGTATTAAAATTTATTTAAAAGATTCATCTCTTATAACAATATATCTTTTCATACACACGAGTTAAAAATTATAATTATAATTACATATTTAAATAATAAAATTATTTATTAATTATGTCGTAGGATGATAATTGTTTTTGTTTTATTATACTGAAGTGCAATTCCACAGTGACTTAAAATAATATTAAAGAGCAAGTATTAAAAAACTAATCACATCCATGACAACTTCAGGTTCAGATTCATGGAACCCGACCCCGTTTCTTCTTTTCAAAACAATATTTTATTTATGGAGGATATTTACATACGTAATGATTACACACGTATCAATTATATTATTTGTAATTGTATTCAATCTTATATTATTGCTTCGTAGTGTGTGTTAAGGGCATTTCAACTGATAATTCTAGACCAAACCCTTGAAAATACAGTGATTATCAAAATATGTTTTGTTTTTTTCTAAAAATATTTTTCATTTATACGTTTAAGAGTCAAATGTGTATTAACTTGTGTTCTAGATCTTGTCTTATTTGCGGATCTTTGGATTCTAAATTTGCATAAATTAATGAGATGTATAAAGTAGAAAGGGTGGACCCTATGACGGGATAAAGAATAGATATGGAATAGTTCTATACTTCTATTTGACACATTTCTATCACAATTTATCTCCTTTAACACAATTTTTATCAGTTAAAATTTATTAAAAAATATATAATTATGAATAAAATTTATTAAGTAGTATATAAAGATTAATGTGATTTTGTAATTTACAATAAATTTTAATAAATATATTAAAAAAAGTGTATTAAAAAATGTGTCATATTTCTTTTTGTCCGAAGGAATAATCAATGGAGAAAACGGTATTAAAATGTATTTCATTGTCCTGAGTAGATTCCATATTACTAACCTAATCTTTTATTTATATCCTTAAAAGTTCAAGTTAAAGACAAAAATATTAAGTGAATGACAAAGACGAGTCACCTTGTGGGATAGTAGAAGTTTTTGTAACGTTCACCTTTAGCATATACCACCACACTCATATTATAGGAAGATTATTACTTGAGCTGCGAAAGTAAAAAAATAAAGAAGTAAATATATATTTATATTACAGATATTTTGCAAAACATGAACTTAACATTAATTAGAAATCCTATAGACAAAAGTAAGATAAGAAACTTTTTCTCTTTATTACTAGAAGTTTTTCTTCTCTTCCTTAATTGTTATCAATGCATGCGTTTCTCGATGTGTCATTTTTTTTTCCTTTGACAGTTTTCCTAGAGCTATTGCTATAATGAACACAACTTATCACATACGCACTAATAAAAGATAAAAAAAAAAAGGTTAAGACTATTATTAATACCTAATACATTGAAAGTTTTCCAATAATTTCTACCTAAATACGTTGTTTGTTTGCTTGAAAATGTTGAGGAAAATTAATTCCATTTTACCTTGGTGGTGGTGTTTGTTGAGCTTCATTGATGTCTTCATTTTTTCCCACAATCTTTGAAACCTCTTTCTGCTCCAAATAGTTCGTCCCATTAACAATTACCAATGAACAACTTAAGTAATTAATTCTAACAATATAATAAGAATAGTTATATAACAGAATAGTTAGTTGTAATCTAATATCAACTGATGTTGTCATACATTACAATTTATCCATGAAAAGGACCAATATTCAACATGAAACAATATAATAAGAATGTTGGAAGTGATCTTAATAACTGAACTGTTAAAAATAAAACAAGCAAATATAAATAAATAGATAGACAATTTAAATATGTTTTAAACGTATACAAATATATTGCTTTTGTTTTTTGTCTATGTATTTTTTTATTTTATTCCAACAATATTTTGTCAGTTGTTTTGATCTCCATGATAGTGAAGACTAAGAACAAAAAACACTGTATATATTATATGGTCCAAGCTAAAAAAGTAGGTACCAAAAACAAACATCGTCGTATCGATCTGTATGAACTAAATAAACAAAATGTTGCTATAATTTATAAAGACATAAAACTAAAACTATTATATTTACGGCAAGGTAAAACATTGCAATAAACAACGAATTTATAATAGAGACTAGAACAGTAACCTCAAATATTACTGGCCAGGATATAAAAAAATCTCACGAAGAAAAAATAAAAATCATTATATTTATTGAAGAATGTTAATATTTTTAAGCCTATATAATTAATCAACATTAAGCAACTAATTATATAGGCTTAAATATATTGAAAATCCTCTATAAATATTGTTTTAATCTCTCTGTCATAAATTCGTTGTTAATTGCAATATATTTTACCTTCTAGCAAATATAATAGTTTTAGTTTTATATCTCTATGAAATATAACATTATTTTGCTTATTTAGTTCCTAGAAATATAACAATCTTTGTTTTTCGTACCTACTT
>PYAF01000329.1:1606920-1624795 GCA_007407185.1 Glycine tomentella
TAGTTCCTAGAAATATAACAATCTTTGTTTTTCGTACCTACTTCTTAGCTAGGACCTTATAATATATAGTATTTTGTCCTGACTATCATAGAGACTAAACACAATTAACAAAATATTATAGGAATAAAAAATACAGAGCCTAATATATATATATATATATATATATATATATATATATATAGATTCGCATACACTTAAAACATATTTAAATTATGTATTTGTTTATTTATTTTCAACAAGTCAGTTGATTAAGATCACTTCCAACATTCTTATTATTTTGTTTCATGTTGAATATTGGTACTTTTATGGATAAATTGTAATATATGATAACATCACTTAATATTAGACTACAGCTAATTACTATTCTCTTGTAAAAAAAATTATAATGTTGACTTTACTGTTATAATTACTTAAGTTGTTCATTGATAATTGTTAATGGGATGAACTATTTGGAGCAGAAAGAAGTTTTAAAGATTGTGGGAAAAAATGAAGACATTAATGAAGCTAAACAAGCATCACCACCAAGGTAAAATAAAAGTAATTATCCTCAACATTTTCAAGCAAACAAACTAAGTATTTATGTTAAAATTGGAAATCTTTCAATATATTCGAGTAGTAATAATAGTTTTAACCTTTTTTCTCTTTTATTAGCGTGTGTATTAATTTGTGATAAACTATGTTCACTGTAACAATAGCTCTAGGAAAATTGCCGAAGGGAAAAAGAAAAAGGACATGCAGAGAAAGGCATCAACTTCAACAGGGAAGAGAAGAAAAACTTATAATGATAAGAGAGAAGGTTTCTTGTGTTACTTTTGCCTATGAGATTTCTAATTAATGTTAAGTTCATGGTTTGCAAAAAAAATAAAGTAGACTTGATAATGTTTGAATTTATACATCAAGAGATCAGAACATGAGACAAACAAAAGATTAAGGGTTTGTTCCCTCAGCATGAGGCTGAAAGTATCGTTGCCATTCCATTTTGTATCGACACTAAACTCAACTTGAACTGCATTGTAAATGAACAATGTTCCATTGAAATTGGATATCATTTTGCTCTTGAAAAGCTATTTGGCATTAAGGCTTCCACTAGTACAAACTTTGATTCCCTATGGAAAAATATATGGCAGGTGCAAGTGATCCAGAAAAGCCTAAATTTGGTATGGAGGGCAGGTAGAAATGTAGTGCCAGTCAGAAAACCTCAAAAAAAATATTAGATATTGATACTATATGCCAATGTTATGATGAGGAGGATGAAATTATGGAAATTTTAAATAAATTAATTAATTTATTAAAATAATAAATAAGAACAAAAAATATGAGATAAATAATGTATACAAAAATTATGAGATTTCTGAAAGAAAATTAAATATGTATGATAATGATTTAATCCACTTTAAAAAGGAAAAAAAATACATGAATAAGACTATTTTATTTCGATTATTTAATATAGGTTAAATATTTTTTCTCTTTCCAATTTTATTATATTTTTTGTCCTTACAAAATTATTTTTTTACTTTTAGTCCTTATAAAATATGTTTGGTTTGTTTTTAGTCCTTAAAATAGTTTAGATAACTCTTTGAACAATGAAAAAAATATCTAAAATACTATAAGGACAAAAAATAAAACAAGTATAATTTGTAAGGACTAAAAACAAAAAATAATAAATTATAATTGTAGAAACAAATAATACGAGAAGTGAGATTTAATTATGTTTTTAGAAATTTAAAATTTTTTCTAAAACTGAAAATACGTCTATCGTCTAATGCAAATAAACCTAAAAACAGATAAAAAAGATTTTGATATAGACTTTATCAGGCAATGAGAAAAACATTTTTTTTGGAAAATCAAAACAATATATAAAATCTAAAAATAAATTCAAATCCTTTTCCAATTAAAGCAATAAAAAGGAAACACAGAAAATTATATTGTTTGTCTCAAACCTGAGCCTACGTCTATTTCTTAGCAATTCTCTAAGTTTTCACTAACTTATCAAAGTTACGTGTATTTTTCATTGTCACTTCTTGCTCTTACATATTCAAGCTCTACCCCAAGTTTGACTTTAACCCAATATTTTTTGATTTACCTAGTCACAATTGACTTTAAACAAATCAACAAGATTTCTTATAAGTTTGCACAATGACTAATATATGATTATCTTACAAATGGATATATCACTCAACACTTTAGTATTTTTCTCCCAAGGTTTGTAAGGTGTTTTGAGAGCTCAATATCTATACAGAGATTTATAGAAAGTTTTACAAGAAAAAATGAAAAAAATATGTTCGTGCAAGATAAAATATGTCTTGTTTATTCAAAGCTTCTTTTATTTATAGCTTTCACCTTCAAAAATCCATTATTTCACAACAATTAGATTTTTTACTCTATTTTTTGTTTGAAATCTTGAGCTCGTTGGAACATTTAATGTTTGCATTAAATGCATGTTCCTTCTAAATGCAAAGTCCATGTTGATAGACTAGCATCTCTTGTACATCAATAGAAAATTCACTTATTTTATCATAGTAGGTTTGTACCAATAGAACGCACATTTTGATGAGGATCGATGTTCCAGATTGTGGACTTCATTTATTTTTTATAAGACTTTGACAAATCCTATGATAATATTTTCTGCATGGAAGAATCTCAAACATAAAGTATTAAATGAAAGTCTTAAATGTACTTTATAAATGTTATATTAAATCATCTTATAAATGTATGGTCTAAAAATACAGACACAATGATATAAACCATTATTTGATAGCACATCATACACAATTTTTACCATTTTTACTTACATGTAACTAATTAAAATAATTATGATTATTGATTCATCTTTAAGACATAACACATCTTTTAACTTAATAGTAAAGACTAAAAAGATATTTAAGCCTTTAAATATATAAGATAACATTTCTCTATTTTTTTTCTTTTCATCTTGAGACAAAAGTTAAACATTTGAGTCTCACATGTGTTTTGGTTATTTTTACTTTGTTTTGGTTGAAAGGAAAGAATATAAAGAAGGAAAGAAAAGTTTGAAATTTAAGTTGAAGAGAAAATAAAAATTTTAAATTTAGAAATCATTTTTTTCTCTGACTAAACAAAAAAAATCATTTTTTTTTACTTTTTTGCTCTTTATTTTTTCTCTACCAGTTTCATCCCTTCCAAACCTAACATTTAAAAGAAATAAAGAAGAGAAAATAGCACCATTTTTATATCTTTCACTGTACCCATGCCTTCCTTCTTCCCTTTTTATGAAGTAGCAAATGGAGCATTCTGATATCTTTTTCCAACTTATGAGAATTAGATCAAATAGTATATGTATCCCTAATATAAAATTTAACTCTGAATATTAAAAAAATCAGCTCAATAAAAAAAGCAAAACTTAACTATAAAAAAATTTAAAAATCATATCAATAAGTATTTTTAGTTATAAAGTTGCACTAATAATATATAAAAAAAATTTGTTTGAATAATCTTTCTGTAACACTTATAAAAAAATATAAAAAATTATAATAATTTTTTCATAAATTTAAATAATTTTTTGAAAAGTTAAAATAGGACAATTTCTACAGATTAATGCTACATATATGTGTAAGTTAATTATGAAAGAGTTTATCAAAACAAAACTTTAATACTTTAATACTATCTGTTTACTATTTTTGTAAATGAATATTTAAGAAATAGTGATATTTTTTTCTTCTTCTGAGAAATACAGTGATAAGTGATTGCTATTTAGTTGTAAGATTAAGCTAAAAAAATAAGTTTAAGGAAAATAATTACGACTGCGCCACCGATTAAAAAGAAGAAGGCTGGCCTCGTTGATTTCTCTCTCTCCGACAACCCAATTCCAGTGAGAGAGAGAGAGAGAGTTCATTCAACAGTCACATCCTGTAGTTTTCTAGTGGGAGAAAGTGCAATAGAAAGAGGAGAGAGAAAAAGAAACATAGAGAGAGAAGAAGAAGAAATACCAAAACAGAAAAACCGCGCTAAAACCAATGGCGAGTTTTAGGGTTTTGTGAACTCACTGTGATGATGGAAATGCCTGCCAGAAGATCCAATTACTCGCTCCTCAGCCAAATTCCCGACGACCAGTTCCCCGCCGCCGCCGCTCCCTCCTCCTCCGGCGACGGCAAGGCCGGCCGCGCCGGAAAGTCCGACCGTGTCGCCTTCGAATGGGACCTCGTCGCTGATCACCGGGCCGCCAACCGGATCGGAAACCTCTACTCCTCGATCGGCCTGCAGCGCCAGTCCAGCGGGAGCAGCTACGGCGAGAGCTCGCTCTCCGGCGGCGGCGACTTCTACGCTACGACGCTCTCCACGGCGGCGGCCAGCGACGTCGACGCCTTCGGCTACCTCCACGACGAGCGAAGCAAGTTCTCGGAGGCGGCGCCGGCAAGGATCGCTGGCTCCTCCTCCGGGAAGAGCTGGGCGCAGCAGACGGAGGAGAGCTACCAGCTGCAGCTCGCGCTCGCGCTGCGGCTCTCGTCCGACGCCACGTGCGCCGATGATCCCAATTTCCTTGATCCGGTGCCGGACGACGGCGCGCTGCGGCTCTCGTCGTCGGCCGTGGCGGTTTCGCATAGGTTTTGGGTACGTTGATCGCTGTGCCTCTTTGTTTACGCGGCTTGGATTATTGAATTGGATTTTGATTACGAATTCCGGTGATGGATTTTGCTGTTTGGTGTTTTTGAATCGTGTGCTGAATAATTTGGAAGCGTGTGAGTGGACATAGATGTAGTTTGACTCTGGTAAGCTTGATCAAGTGCAATGTAATGTAGCATGAGGTGAAGCTGCAGTGGTTCTATGATTGTAAACTGTTGAATTTATATATTATATAGGTTTAGTCTGCGCCAAAGGGAGGAATGGAGGATCAATCAAATTGTGGTTGATGATCGCAAATTTTTAGACGTTCATTCACACTGATTGGTTGGTCCTTTTTCTGTGAGTGATTGGAGGAGTTGTAGTTTGAATTGAATGGAAGGGAATTGCATTAGTACAAAACTGTTACGAGTTAGATGGAAGGGAAAGGAAAATTAGTCACTGACAGTTATAGTAAATTAGTCAGTTATAGCAATTAGCTAGATTAGATATAAATAGGGGTAATTAAGAGCAAGGACTCAAAGGAGGATTCTATCTTGTTTTGTATCATCTGTAGGTTGAGCTTATGCTCTTTATGAAAAAAAAATACTTCCTGAAGGGGAAACCCTTGGAGGAGGGATCTCTCTCCTATTCTCCGTTCTTCTCCTTCCATTTAATTTATAACAAAAAATTCCTCTTAAGAAGTTGTGCTTTGTTTGTCTGAAAGGACAGAGTTGGATTTTGAATTACACTGTTGAAATCTAATGGGTATCATGTTCCTTTTTGCTTTTCTCTTCTACCCCCCTCCCCTGTGACATCTGTGTCTTGGTAAAACTGTTTGCTGTTTGCTGTGAATTCTGGGCAGTATGGGTAGGGTATCCTCTTACCGTGTGCTTACCATATTTCTCATGCTTATCTCGATTTATTTTTCTCATTGTTGCACTGCATAAAAATTTAATATTGGAAAATGTAATATTTTAAGGAGCTTCAAAATGTTAATTTATAGATGAAGTTGAAACCTGATTCTTGAGTTGTTGCATGAATTATGTTTAAGAGGAAAAAATATCCCTTCACTCTTTATTCTACTCCATTTTTCTTTTTTGAAAATTATCTCTAGTTTTCTCTGGAACGTTGAGGGAGGAAACTGGAAGTTGTATCATTTTGGTAAGATATGCAATTGTTGATTTTGTGTCTTGTTAATAACGTGCACCAGGTGAATGGCTGCCTATCATACTCTGACAAAATTCCAGATGGCTTTTACCTAATTCACGGGATGGATTCCTTTGTCTGGACCGTGTGCACTGATCTGCATGAAAATGGCCGAATTCCATCAGTTGATATGCTGAAGTCTGTGAATCCCTGTGTCGTTTCTTCACTTGAAGTAGTTATGGTGGATCGATGCAGTGACCCCAGCTTAAGAGATCTGCAAAATAGTGTTCATAACATTTCTTTTACTAGCATAACAACAACAGATGTTGTAGATAAACTTTCCAAGCTGGTTTGCAACCGTATGGGGTGAGCCTCCTTGGCATTCATGGCTTGACCTATTTAACTTTTTGTCTAGTCATACCAGTCTAACTGTATTTTATTGCTATAAACAAGGGGTTCAGCTTCTGTTGGGGAAGATCACTTTTTTTCCATCTGGAGGAATTGCAGTAATGATCTGAAAGATTGCTTAGGATCTGTTGTTATTCCCATAGGTAGTCTATCTGTTGGCCTCTGCCGGCATCGTGCTATATTATTCAAAGTAAGGATCTACTTTTCTTTGGCTTTTTGAGGATATGATTATGCATGTTAACTTGTTTTTGTTTGCTGGTTTAGTACATGCAATTGTATTTAAGTTGTTTTTTAAACGACTTGCTTTATATTTAATATTTTCAGGTACTAGCTGATGCTATTGATTTACCATGTCGAATTGCTAAGGGCTGTAAATATTGCAAAAGGGATGATGCTACATCTTGTCTTGTTCGATTTGGGCTTGAGAGGTATATGCTTTATTGCCAAGCACATATACTTTTCTGTTAATAAGTAGGCTGCAATGGAAAAATTAGTTTCCAATAGTTATGTATGATGACCATGGAAAAGGACTTTATATATATATATATATATATATATATATATATATTTTTTTTTTTTTTTGATCAGCCAATGTTAGTTGTTAAATGTTAATGTTTTTGTTAGTGGAGGGATTCGAACCCACGACCTCTCCCTCCCACCCTTCCTTCCCCTCTTCACTTTGTTCTTAACCACCCAACCAACCTTATATCTCCAGAAAAGGACTTTATATAATTGGTTAATATGTGAACATTCTGTTTATTGTCATTTTAAACATATGTTTCTTAATAGTAATATTCCTGACACCTCTCATCTTTCAATCTAAATACAGGGAGTATCTTGTTGATTTAATTGGAAAGCCAGGAAACTTATCCGAGCCTGATTCCTTGCTCAATGGTCCATCTTCCATCTCATTTTCTTCACCCTTGCGCTTTCCACGACTTAAACCAGCTGAACCTACCATTGATTTCAGGTCACTGGCCAAACAGTATTTCTCGGACTGTGTGTCTCTTGAGCTTGTCTTCGACAACAATTCTGCAGGTGATATTCATATTTCCTGTTAATTTATGATACTCTACATCTGGAAGTGTGAAAGATCTACTAATGGTCTACTGTTGCATTTATTAAGAATTTAGGATCCAGATGTCCCTGATCTTTCTCTTTTTAATTTCCATATTTTCAATGAATGATGAAATCATTTTCTTTAAGATAGTTACTCTCTGATTGGGTTGAGGGACCAGACCAGGACCAGGACTAGGGCCAGGGCCAGGTATTGGACTTGGATCTAAAAGAGACCCAAGATTTGGAAGGTTTATGTTAGGAAAAAGAAGTGGGTCCCTACACTTGGTTATCTGAGTAGGAAGAGTTAGTTGCATACTGGCTGAGAGCTGTAGATTCCGGATAGGGGGAAGGTTACAGGGAGGAGAGTGTAGGGAGTGATGAGTTATTTTTTGCAATTGCTTTTGGGGTGAATTGTAGGCAGAGAAGATTCCTTTTCTGAGAAGCAGCATTCTTCACTGAAGTATATTTTTTTGCCTGTTATAGCTCATGAAGCTGGTTCAGATAATAAAACTATCAGTTTCTGGTGTTTAATCTGTGGTTCCTACTTCCTAACACCCTTTATAATTAACTTTCTTGTCTAGCAAACTTATATGTTAATGTGTTATAGTTTTCTTATTTGAATTGAACTCTATCCATTTGTTGTTTTAATCAGTTTATAAGCACTAAGAGATTAGATGGCAGGCGTCTGTATTTTTGTCTCTTCTTTCGTATGCTCACCGCAATTAGCTGACAAATACTTTTTCTAAACTTGGAAATTGCAAGAATATGGTTGCCTACTAAAAAAAAGTTCATGATTCTTCATTGTGATGTTTGTGCTATATGGTGTTCCATGTAAGTTGGGCTCTGTATTGTAGAATTGGGAGCACACTTCAGGTTACTTGGTCAAGTTTATCAAATTCTTGATTTATTGTGATGAACAGGGGTTAACATCATTTAGTCTGTCTACAGAATGAAATTTGAGTGACTATATATTTAATTTAATTTTAATGTGTGGCAAATTTGCAAGTAAATCAACATCTGGAATAGTTCCAAAAAAACACGTATTTTGAATAAATGTTCATGTTGCTTGTTTGACTTCGACATTAGTTGTAGTTTTGCTTATCATCCTGTAATCTGGTTTGCAGTTATGTATGATAGTTATTTAAACTTTAACTAGGTGTCAGTTTGGGATACGCTAAATTTTATATCACATGAGCTGTTGCTAATGTAGATTCTGGATTCTCCATTTCAGAACAGTTTGATGGGAAGTGCAAAGACAGGAATAACCCTAGGCCAATTTTGACTGACAGCAATAGAAGTTCTCACCTTCCCCTGCATCCTCAAGATTCTCATCCAAGCTCACATGAACAAGGTTCCGAAACATATCAATCATGTAATCCTCCTCAGAACATTGTAGACTCAACTGTGGGAAAGTATCCACCACCAATAAAGCATAAGCGTCCTGTTGGTATACCAACCCCGTTAGCACTTACAAATACTAATGATGACATGATTGAGGGAAAGAGGTTTGCTGAAGGAAGTCAACTGATTCCTAGCAAGCATGCTCGAGAGCTTAACCTTGACATGGAGGATTTGGACATACCATGGTGTGATCTTGTTTTAAGAGAGAAAATAGGGTCAGGTATATCTTCTCCTTTATAACTTGCAATTTTGTTTTAAAGTTTTGGGGACAAAAAGAGACATACTATTGTAGAGAGAAAAGACAATATGAAAGGAAATTAGATATTGTCCTTAGTAATGATAGTACAAAAGAACAAAACAAAAAAAGTAAGCCTGCTCATTAGTGCAACAAACTCCCCAATCCATGTGCATATTTGACCAGGGGCTTTCATTGAAGAAGTCATGATTCATAAAACCTTGCAAAATATCACATCCAATCACTTATACCACACCACCATAAAATTTTTCCTTGCTTCTGCCAAACCTTCTTAAGTTAATAATCAAGATCTGATCCTAACTTAAATGAGCACAGTAATTAATTTTTAGTAACATAACTTGCTTCTTCTAGTGGCAAGATCTGTGTAATTAGTATCAGTAGTCATTAAATTGAGAGTGCCTGTTGTATTACAGGTTCTTTTGGAACTGTACATCGTGCTGAGTGGAATGGCTCGGTAAGCCAATCTCTCTCTCTTAAATTTGTGCTGTATAAATCGGTCAGCTTATGGTTCTTTGAATGGTTTCTGTTAAATTTTTAGACAATGAATAAAAAAGTGAATAGAGAAAGTAATAAGATGCTGAATAATTGATATATTGTGATATGAAATACTGGCACTATACTCCTATTTATGCTAATACAACCAGACAACGCCAGACTCCAGCCCAATTGTTACTTCTAACATATTATTATTAATAATAATCCTAATAGGCCCAGCTCAATGCACATCTAGTACAAGCCCGGCCATTGTTACACTGGTTTTTGCAGTACAAGACCAACCATCAGTAACAGTGCATTTTATGTTTTCTAATTGAGTTGCACCTCAAAAGACCGGGAGTCCATTTGAAAATTTTTCAAACGTCAAGAGAATAAGATGTTTTGCTCATGGAACTATTTCCATCAAACATTTATTTTTTCTGCAAATTAACGGACCCTTAAATAATGTTGCCAAAGTAGCATATCTTTTAGACTTGTGTTCTTTTGTTTCAAGAATTTTAAGCTTAATTTATGTCATCATTTGGAATGCGTATATGTTGGGGGTTATATATCCTCCTAGAGGATTGCACTTTCCAGGATTGCTTCATTAAAGTTTGTAACAGTAAGTGTTTCAATTCATACACACACACCGAGAATTATAAATATGTAATTTTCTCATGCTTCCCTCTTCCTCTCAACCCTGTTTTGTTTTTTGCTGTTCTTACACCCTTCAAAACACATCATATTGCAGGATGTTGCTGTGAAAATTTTGATGGAACAGGATTTTCATGCTGAGCGCTTCAAGGAATTCCTAAGGGAGGTATGCTTGAAAGTTGAAAGTCCTAACCCTGCTTTATTTGCTTTTTTAGATATTTGCTTGCTGTTTATTTGATCTGTGTTTATTAGGTTTCAATAATGAAACGTTTACGGCATCCAAACATTGTTTTGTTTATGGGGGCAGTCACTCAGCCTCCTAACTTATCAATTGTCACAGAATATTTATCAAGGTTGTACTCCTCTACCTCTTCCTCATCTTTTTCCCTAAAAGAGGGAAGTTTTTCAGTGCTATAGGATAATAGGATATTTTGACCTTGAGATTCTAAGGGTTCTTGACCTAAGTGCAGGGGTAGCTTATATAGGCTGTTGCATAGGTCTGGTGCCAAAGAAGTATTGGATGAGCGGCGTCGGCTTGGTATGGCCTATGACGTGGTATGTATTTAAAAAATGAGTTTAATGTCCATGCACTGACGGTGTAAAACAATTTTATATTGTCATTTAATCACAGATCATCGTTTGAATTGCTTTAAGATGATTATTTTAAAAGTCAACAAACTTACCATACATGGTGGGTTGTGATTGTTGATTGTGTAAAACTTCTTACACTGTCAGTGCATAACCCTTTTTCTCTTAAAAATAAACTCTACTGTTTCTGCTTTTTAGTATTTTTGAATTTGTAATGTCATAAAATAATCTTTGTATTCTTTGATTAACCATGTGTTATTTTATCGTTTGCAGGCAAAGGGGATGAATTATCTTCATAAACGTAATCCCCCCATTGTTCATAGAGATCTGAAATCTCCAAACCTTCTTGTTGACAAGAAATATACAGTGAAGGTAAGAATGAAGTTTTCTTTAGTATGAAAATTACGAAGTCTTTAAGGTTTCATATTAATTATTTGTCACCCATGGCAGTAGGATTCCACTTTTCTTGCTGATAGCCTCGCACTGATACTAGCCAATAATTAGCCACAATGTTCACCTCTTTTTTGTTCGAGCATAGCTTGAATATAGTAAGATGTTATTTGCTCAAGTGGTCAGGACTAGGTTTCACATCTGGGGAGGGAGCAACCTTCTTCCCCCACCTGTCTCTTGGAATTTGTATTTCATTCTAAAAGGAAAATGACACTTCTGGTTTCCACATAGCAGATGACAGCCCTTTTTGGATTGTCTAGAGAGATGGAGCTATATTATGAATAAACTATTGATTTGATTGGCTTTTCTTTAAATAGTAATTGATACTTTTTTCCTGGTACATTCTAGTAATACTTTGATATTTTGGTTTGATCTGGATCTTTTATGATCTGGAGGAAGATTGTGTTTATTTCAAACCCTTCTTTTTATTGATAGAAGTTTCTGTTAGATTTCATCTTAAAACCAATTGGCATTAAGTGAAGTTGTCCAGTAGATATATAAATTGCATCCTAAGAATTGAGACAGGCGATGTGGGACTTCCCAACACCCCCTCCACAAATGCTTGTCAGGACAGACGAGCCTACCAGAATAGGCGAATGGCCAAGATGAGCTATAGGTTTTGATACCATGTTAGATTTCATCTTAAAACCAATTGACATTAAGTGAAGTTGTCCAACAAATATATAAGTTGCACCCTGAGAATTGAGACAGGCGATATGGGACTTCCTGATAGTTTCAGCCTTCTGCTAATTAGTTGTGCTTGTTTTGATTCAAATTTGCAATGTTGTTGAAATTTGAAAAGCCATTTAATATGAAAACAACATGTTCAGTGTATTGGTAATTTTTTTTGTGGATGTTTTTTCGTTGGGGAGGGTGGGTGGGGAGGGGTTGGTCTGTTCTGTTGGACATTAATGGATGTTTTCCTCCCCTCTAAATAATAATGCCTTCTTTTTGTAGGTTTGTGATTTTGGGCTTTCACGTCTGAAGGCCAATACGTTTCTCTCATCCAAATCAGCTGCTGGAACTGTAAGTTCACATTGACTAAAGATGTTTCTGTTTTGTACGTCTTATATTTCAGAAGTAAGTTTTATAACTACGTTTTTAATTTTTCTCCTTTTCCTCCCTTAGCCTGAGTGGATGGCTCCAGAGGTTCTTCGTGATGAGCCATCGAATGAGAAGTCCGATGTTTACAGCTTTGGTGTAATCTTATGGGAGCTTGCAACATTGCAACAGCCATGGATTAATCTAAATCCAGCACAGGTTTGTTGTATAGCTGTGATACTGATACATGATATTGCAGTATGCTTATGCTTAATAGCTCTATTATTATTATTATTATATTGTTTCAGCATTTATGAAACTTGTGATGTGAAATGAATGACCATAAGAATATATGAAATTGAAATACATGTGGCTGGGAATAGAAATCTGAGAATGATTGCAAGAAATGTATATTGGTTGAAGCGACTAGCCAATATTGATGGGTGTATGGTTGAAGTTTTAAGGTTGTGTCTAAAGTATTTTTTGACTTTTGAGTGTTATCCTGTTTCACGGTGGTCAATCTTGGTTATATCATGCTTGCTTTGGTTGCATTTGCATTCATATAGGTAGACCTTTGGCCCAAGTTTATTCTAAATGAAAGAGGAGTGGACCTAATGGGCTGCAGGTGCTTGAAAGAAGGAATAAGGGGCGGAATCTGTTCTAGAGAAAGTTGTCAATATGTTGCTTTTTCTGTTTTCAGTGTAATCACTAATTAGTAGGGTTAAGCTCTGTTGTAAGGAGCTAGATTCCACATTTTCTCTTCACACAGTAAAGTTTTCTACTACATATTTATTTATTTTGCTTCAATGTTCACAAACGCATATGGCGTGTAGGTTGTGGCAGCAGTTGGCTTTAAGGGGAAAAGGCTTGAGATCCCACGTGATGTGAATCCCCAAGTAGCTGCACTGATTGAGGCTTGCTGGGCGAAGTGAGTTCAGATGCATCTACCTTTATGTATTCCACTTCAATCTTCTGTCATAAAATTTTATTGATATTGGTTTACTGCAGTGAGCCTTGGAAACGTCCTTCTTTTGCCAGTATTATGGATTCTTTGAGGCCATTGCTCAAACCCCCTACACCTCAACCTGGTCATCCAAGCATGCCATTACTGACCTGAATGGTTTGAGCGCAAAGGTTCTTTTCATGCATATATAACAGGATTTTATTGGTCTTTGATGTCTAACAAGATTACACTGCTTTAGTTGTCCCTAGGTAAGTGCCAAATTCCATGACGGTCTTCTCAATTTTTGGTTGTGCTGTGGGTAAGGGGGAATGGTCCTCGATTTTCTAGTGGAGATATGACCTCATTATAGTTGGAGGTTGGAGCGTACACAATTTTTCATTATAATTATTTATAAATCATGCTGAAATGCATTTACAACTCAATAAATAGCTTTATATGTTTTTTTTCTCCCTGTTGATCATGTGTCTTACCTCGTGGTCAAACTAATGCTTGTTCATGTCTTTTTGGTTGCAGAGTCAATTGTATATTTCTTTAATTCAGGTTTAAGAATTCTGATTTCCAACGCAGAGCATGGATACTCCCTCTTTAGTGTTCCAAACAAAATTGTTTGATTAGGTGATCTTGTAATTTTACCGAGAAATGTTTCACTTTTTCTTCTTTCATAATTTTGTATGTAAAAAAACATTCCCATTGTAATTACATTCAGTTAATGATAAGCAGCTTTGCCAGCGCTATCGGTGTACATTTACATTTTTCTGCATGCTTGGATCCGTTGACTCCATTGAATTACACTCTGTTACTTGCATTGAATCAATTCCATGGTGGGAATACTTTTAATCCAGATGGACCCTCCATCATCCCATCTGACATGTACGCTATTTCAGTATTTTTGTATTTTGTCTTTCTGATCCTCATACAGTAATGAGCACCAGTTGTCTTGTACAACACACGACTCATTGTACTCACCCCACTTTTTCCATGGTTTCTTATAATTCATGGTCGTCATTTAGAAGTTTGGAAAAGAAAAACAATCCATACACAGAATGATAAAAGGACAAATCTAAAATGCAAAATTTGTTTTACACTTAATTGAAGCATAAAAGAAATGCATGTTAATGTACAGGACATAAGAGATGATCAAAAACTCAAACAACAAAACAAAAATAACTTAAACAGACACTAAGAGAAAGAATAGATCCATTGAACAGGTAGATGCTCAAGGGGATCAGGAAAATAATGGTAGGTGGATAGAGCCTCATAAGTGCTCGTTTTCGAGCCAGACTCTGATAACTCTCATTCCTTAAGTAATGTATTCGAATTTCGAAGGCGGGGCACGGAAATACTACTACAGTACTATTAACATCGTAAGTATAGGGTACATTCGACCTAGAAATACTATTTTAGTGTTATATCTTTATTAAAAATGCCATTTTTACTAAAAATATTACATACATACAATATAAATTAGAGGAAAAAGAGAATTCACGTAAACCTTATATAATAATCGAAGTATGAATATTGTCGCAGCTAATTTGCATTTTATAATCAAAAGTAAGCCTATATCAAAGAGAAAGGCTCATGTTTTTTTTTCCTTCAGAAGAAAGAATCGGAACTCTCCATTTTTTCCTAAATTTTGTAAATAGGGATAGTTTCTAAATTTTGCTCTACCAAAGAAAAGAGGAATCTGCGGCAGTTTGACAATATTTTTTCCTGAGCGTAAACTTGAAATATTTATTGATTTTATTAATAATTAATTTTTCTCTAAAAACTTAATCGATTATCAGTAGCGTTTTATCTACATTTTTTTATTCACAAAAATTAAATTTGAAATCTTACTCAAAGAATTTGAACCCAAGTCCACTTTGACCAATGTTATGTTGGTTGGAATTTTTCATTTAACCTTTATTTATTATATTTTATTTACAGAAATACTTTAATAAACTCCTTTGTTCAATAAACTGTAATAAAAAATAAAACCCCACGCACAACTAGGATCACAAAAACCAAAAAAAAAAAAAAAAAGCTTGCCACTTCCATTTGTGTTTTACTTTTTTTCTGACCACAATTATTATTATTTTCCAATAAATAAAAGTAGTAAAACGAAGAGCCGCGGGCCCATGAAAAATCGGGAGAAAAAGACAAGCTGTCTCCAAAAAGCAAATTGAGCAGAAGGCTATTGGGTGGTAGAGTTGGCTTGGGCACTAAGTATTTGACCAGACAACTTCACAGCACTGTCAACACAACCAATGAACAACAGCAACAGTCCTACGTGTGACTAAAAATATCTAGCCCTACACGCGGTCCCAACACACAAAACCACTGTACTCCCAAGAAGGAACCACCCCCAGTTGCAACTAACCAACGTAACTGCCAGGAAACAAACCAAACAAAATAAAACCTCAACCTCAAGTAATCTAACTCGTTCTCACACACTCTGTCTCTCACTGTGCAATGGCCTTTCCCTTCCACCGTCATCACCCCCCCACCCTCCACCGCCCTCACACCCTTTTAATATCCCCACTCCCCCCACCACCTCCCACTCTTTTCTTTTCACACCCCTCCTTATTCTTCTTCTTCTTCTTCTTCACACTAATTCTGAATTTCCAACATGAACCCGAACGATGGCAACAACTCTCCCAGTCCCAAGCCGTTGGAGACGATGATGATGATGAACCCGGTTCCGCCGTTTCTGTCTAAGACCTTCGACCTCGTCGACGACCCGACTCTCGACCCGATCATCTCGTGGACCTCCACGGGCATCAGCTTCGTCGTGTGGGACCCTCTCCAGTTCGCGAGAATTGTCCTTCCTCGACATTTCAAGCACAACAACTTCTCCAGCTTCGTTCGCCAGCTCAATACTTATGTGGGTATCATTTCAATCAAAGAAATAACTGTTTTTCGTTTTTTTTTTTTTTTGGCTATGTATGTAATGTTTCTTTGACTGTTTTTGTAATTTGGCATGTAAGTATATTTTTTTTCATTATGCGCGAATTTTAGTTTGTTATGTTATTTTTTTTTTTAAAATCAATGCTAGTTTTGCTAGAAATGTCATCCGCTGGAGATTCGAACAGCCGACTCTTCTCCCTCCCTTTCTCAATCAGTGGTTCAATCTTATATCTTCGTTAGTTATGTTAGTTTTGTTAATAGAGTGGACCAAACCCGTGATCTTTCTTTCTCCTCTTTCCTTCTCCCTTAACCATATGTATGTACTTTGATTGGACAAGTTGATGTATCAAGTGGGAATGTATATGAATGTAAAATTTTTGAGGCGTTTTTATGGTGTTTACTGTGTACTAATTCTTGGATCGGATGGTCGTGTTATTTATTTGATTGAAGGAATCTTCTGAATGTGTGTGGGTTTGTAATAGTTGGGTGTGTAGTGTGTTTGTGGAGGGAGGTAGAATGATGCTTAACTTTGTTTAAGGCCTTTTTTGTTTGTTTATTTAATTCAAGAATAGTTTTTTGGTTTTTGAAATTTGTTTGTCCCAGCCCCTGATTTCAATATGTCTAGATACCCCCTTTTCTATGGATAAAAGATCTAATTGATAAAGGAAGCATCGTAAGGATCCATTAATGCGGTTTTGAACTGATACAATAAAAACTGCTTACTTATCTCATGATATTGGAAAGTGTTTGTCCCATGAGAATATTTTTTGTTTTTTAAAAGTTTGTTTTTTTGAGTACTTGCATAGAGAGTACTTGAAGAAAACCAAAAGGTGGGGAAACATCTCCTAATTTTTGCCTTTTGATTTTTAAAACTCTTGTTTTAGAAACGATTTTCAAAACTTAATGGGTTTTGGATGAGAAATTAAGCGCTAAGTTGTATCAAATTGATATAGAAAACAATTTTTAAAACAAATAGGGAGAAGACAATCAGACAAGCCCTAAGTTTCTTGGCTTGTGTTTTCTCATTTCTTAAAGGCAGAGTTGGTTTAATATTTGAATAAAGATTGTTGGACACCTCCACTCTAGTTGACACCTAAAGAGACAGAGAAAAAAATGTAGGTATAATAGGTAATATAATATAAAAGGAAGAGAAAGATAGAGATAAACGGTAGGTGTTAATGAGGTGTTCCTAAGGGCTTTAGCAGTTTCGGTGTAGGTGTTAATGAGGTGTTCCTAAAGGCTTTAGCAGTTTCGGGTTATTTTCTTTTCTTTCTAACGAGCAGAGGGCATTCGGCTTAACTTAAGAGAGTTCATCAACCCTCCAACCCTCCAGTAGAGTCATTCAATGCTCGTGCCCCCATACGTATCGTTTGAAATGATGGAATGTTCACATTTCACTATAATATTTTGTTATGTTGAATCTGCTATTTGTAATTGCTATCTTGAGGTGTACTTTTTGAGTCTTGTGCTCTTTTTTGGGGGGGAGGGGGGGTTATGCTTATTAGTATTACTATTACTTATGGAATTGAGTAATAAGAATATGGTTTGGATGTTTACCATTTGCATTGTAGTTAGGATTGAGACATGAAAGACTACTACTATTGGAAGTGGCAACAGGAGAAATATACCTCCTCTTGTAGAAGGGATTTCATATTTCACAGGTAGTACTATACTACTACTCAGGGTTCTGTGGGTTGTTTGTGTCATTTTGACTTTTCCTTATGTCTGTGTAAAGCTTGTTTTGGATTTGCAGATTGCATTAATCCAATACAAGCTTGCTCTCTCTATTAGCTTATAGTGCCTAAGTTTCAGTGTACCTAAACCATATATTTGCTGATATTTCTTCCCTTTTCCCTCCTCCTCATTCTTGTCTTGGGGCTTTCTGCTTCTGCTCCATTCATTCTCAGGTAACTTGGTGTTTGTCTTCAGGGATTCCGCAAGATTGACACAGACAAGTGGGAGTTTTTCAA
>PYAF01000329.1:1624895-1640864 GCA_007407185.1 Glycine tomentella
AAGCTTGCTCTCTCTATTAGCTTATAGTGCCTAAGTTTCAGTGTACCTAAACCATATATTTGCTGATATTTCTTCCCTTTTCCCTCCTCCTCATTCTTGTCTTGGGGCTTTCTGCTTCTGCTCCATTCATTCTCAGGTAACTTGGTGTTTGTCTTCAGGGATTCCGCAAGATTGACACAGACAAGTGGGAGTTTTTCAATGAAGCTTTCCAGCGAGGGAAGAAGCACTTGCTGAAGAACATCCAAAGACGCAGGTCATCTCAATCCCAGCCAGTTGGTAGCTATATTGGAATTGGATCTTCTACCGAGGCAGGGAGGTCAGAGGTTGAGATTGAGATTGAGATAGAAAGGCTTAGGAAAGAAAAGACTATGCTGATGGAAGAGGTGGTTGATTTGCAGCAAGAGCAACGAAGAACAGCTCACCACGCAGGAGAAGTGAATCAAAGGCTCCAATCTGCAGAACAAAGGCAGAAACAAATGGTTTCTTTCCTTGCCAAGTTGATCCAAAACCCCGCCTTTTTAGCCCGCCTTAGGCATAAGGAGCAAAAGGAAATAGATTCTCCAAGAGTGGTAAGGAAGTTTGTCAAACAGCACCATGAAACTGGAACAACAACAACAGCAGAAACTCTCCAAGAAGGGCAGATAGTGAGGTATCAACCTGATTGGAGAAATATAGCCATGTCTTCTGAAACTCCAAAACTAAGTCCAGTTTCCATTGAACAATCTCCTCACTACCTTTCACAGGGTTTGGCAGGAGAAATGAGTGTAGTAGGCGCAGAAGACCTTACTGCTCAAATTGACAATATTGTATCAGATGATTTGGCTGCAGTGCACAGGATTACACCGTCTCAAGAAATGATGATTGGAGAAGGATCATCTACCTTTGGAGCTGAAGACCCCCTTTTCAAAGGGAAGAGTGTCATGAGTCCAAATCTAGAAGTTCGTCCAGATTATTTTGCTTCCTTCCCAGAGTGTTTGACCAAGGAGAAGAAAGACTTTCAAGATTTTTCTGCTCTTGGAACTGAAAGCATGATAAAGCTAGAAGATATATGGGACTCTGGCCTCAATGTTAGTGGTGCTGCTTCAAGCAGTGGGAATGAGCTGTGGGGCAATCATGTCAACTATGAAGAGTTTCCACAATTTGGAGTCACAAGTGGTATGTCTGACTCAGATATCTGGGATATTGGCTTAGGAAGTTTGGGAATTGATAAGTGGCCAACTGATGAACCTTCTCTTGGTGAAACAGATGGTCAATCTGGTCAGCCAAATGAAGATAGGTCTAAGAATTTTGGTCCATAGGACTTCATTTGCTCTCCTGCACTTATTGCCCTTTGGTTACTTTGCTATATTTATGGTTCCTAGGGGTCATATTATTGAATCATTTGACTTATAAACATTATTCATTCACCTGCTTTCATTCCTTATTTACTTTCAATTTTTTTTTTATTCTTTTAGATTAATCAATTCTTTATTTGTCCATATTTTTCTTTGTAAATTCTAATTGTGTAATTATTGACAGCTTCCATTCAAGTGAATTATAATTTTCCTTTCACCTGATGAATGATTTAAGTAAACATTCACAGGTCTAAGGTATCATCAAACCCCTCTTTGGGACTTATTTTCTTTGCAATGCTTATGCTTTGCATGTTGCACATAATGATGAATTCCTGATATGAGTGATCAGGTATGCAATTTGAATGAATTGGTTGATTTCCTGTTTTCTCTCCCTTCTATACTTATATATGCTCTATTAAAAGATCATTGATTTTATGCTTCTTCTCAATTTGTTATTTTACTTTTACTTTATTATATTAATACTCTGCAACTCCTAAAAAAATATATTAATATTCTGCACACGATTATATAAATGTTTAGTTTGGTTTTTGCTAAAATTAGTAATTTAGCCCATATGACAAATATTTAATTTTATATATCTAATTTTATAATAAATGAAATATTTGCAATATATAAAGCATATATTATAATTAGTATTTTAGCCCTATGCAATGCAATGCATAAAACAAATATTTATTTTTATATAACTAAATTTATAATGAATAAATATTTTTAAATAGATAAATTATATTTTAGATTTATGATAAATACTTTAAATTTTTAAATATAGTTAATTTAAATATTTGATAATTTTTAAAAAATACTAAAATTCAATTTAGAAATAAAAAAAATGAAAAGACCAAGCTGAAAGAGATATACAGCTAAGAAAATCAAGTATATGACATTGCTAAACTCGTTTAAGAAAGATTTCTAGAAATGTTCTAGTTCAATTATTCTAATTTTTATATAAAGAGGATTAAATTTATAATAGATAAATATCTTTAAATTTATTAAAAATAAAGGTGGATTGATAGTGAGTTCGGAAAAATTAGAATGATGGAGAGGGATAAAAAAATGACATGAATTATTGTATAAATTAGGTGTAATACTATAAATCCACCTATTTATATGTATCATATATGGTGGTTAAAAAATAAGAGTACGTTATGTTCTCGTTTCTCAAAATTAGGTGGATTCATAGTTTCACACCTAAAATTACTTAAAACAAAAAAAAAAAAAAATACTTTTTTTCTTTTTAAAAATCAATTTTATACACTGCACCAACTACTCAAACAGCATTGTCACAGATAATTTATTTTGTTTGAAACTGCTCACGACCATTTAAAAATAACAGAAGATCACTTGCAAATAGGCGCTGCAAACAATAAAATGCTATAATCCAACACTACCTAATTAGAAATGAAAAGCATCCATCTATACTTTAAACTGATATACTAACAGTAGAAGCTAAGACTCATGATTCAAAGGACTGCATTTCAATTTGGAAAAATATGAATTAAAAAAAAAAAAAAGCTGAATAAAATGATGGCAAAACCCCCATATAGGGGGAAATCATGAATATTCATGACACCTAAACAACATGCAGTTTAATATCATATGATCTACAATTGATCATTCTATTATAATCAGATGCCAGGGAAAGACAACAGGTGTAATTTATAAGTATTAAGAATCTTCCTTCTTCCGTTTTGAAGCACTTCCATTACTCTCATTTTTCCGCTTGGATTCTCGGCGCTCCCTCTTCACTCCTTTTGCTTTGTAAGGTAAAGGTGTTTCTCCAACCTAAACAATCACAAATTATTGTAACTGGTTAGATATCCTTCAGAGGACTAAAAAAAAAACTAACATATGCAAAGGCGATGTTTATTTAGTTTTACTGAAAGGAGCTATTTCGAAACAGTCAATGCTATGAAAACAGTCAGTCATACCTTCTGATCTGGGATATAAATACTTCCAATCTTTCCCTGTAATTCGTCTTTTTTAACATTCTTCTCCTGTGAGCAATAGCGCAAGTACACAATTCAGACATAATTTCACTTTACATTAACAGATAAAAACAAAAGAGATTTTAGACATGTTGCCAACCTTTTTCTTCGGCTTCTCCCTCGACATTTTCAGCGCTTCCTTCCTCAAACTTTCATTAGCAGGACGATGCCGACGAAGAACAAAATCCATGGACGGGCCAACTTCTTCCAATTCCATCCTTGGCACAACGGTGCCTGACTTTTTCAGCCGCAATGCACAGTGTGTAAAAAACACACGATTCAGAGAAAGGGCAGCACATACATATGCACGATCCACTCCAGCAAGATTTAGATTCTCCACAACCTGCATGATCCATCACATTACTTCTGTTAATATAATCCCTGCCAAAAGCAAAAAGGACATTGCAAGACAACAAAAATAATGACAACGCACCTCACCGCGAAGAAGATCGAGCAAAACTTCCTTCAAATGCTTTAGCTCTTCCACAGCCTCAAATCCTTCTCCAATAAAAACAATAAAAGGTTTTGACCCTTCCTTAGGAGCCAACTTCTTATCATAACTAAAAGTCTCCATGGGTTTAAAATTTTCAACTCCAACCTCCACTAAATCATAGATATGATGATCATAAGTTCTACCAATAACAAGGTTATCAGGCCGCTTCTTCGAGTGAGATCCATACTGCAACAATACAAACACCAAAACCAAAATACCTTAGTGGTGTGTTTAGATGGGGAAATTTTTAGACAGGAATTCAACTTTTAAGTAAATTTAAGCACCACATCATAATGACTTGTTTGGATATCAAATCAAAATCATTTTTAAAATGATAAAAAATTTATAAGGATTGTTTTCAAAGAAAATTGAAGGAATTTCAACACCACCTAAAATGAAAGAATTTTATGGGTGTTTGCTTGCACGTTTGAAACATGCATTTCTCGGTATTTTCATATCAAATCCCAAGTTTACACAGACACTAGAGTGTATTGCGTTGAACTTGACGGGGATCTACACTTAGTAGATTTTAAACCAAACTATGCTATTAGAAATTCTTCGTCTTTTTCATGGTCTCAATGTGAACACTATCATCCCAAAACTTTGATGAATGCTCTTTCTCTTATGCACCTCTCTTTCTCTCCCCCCTTTTCTCAATTTAAACTTCTATGAATTATACAACTATTAATATTTGCTTCTATTTTATGTTAAACAATATTTTCATAGTTGCAAATTGTGTCAGAAATCAAGAAATTGAGTACAGAACAAAGAGTTTGAAAAAGTAGAAATTTAAATTACCTCTTATCCAAACAAAATAGTTTAATAAATTAAGGAATCTAATTAAATTCCCATGGACTCGTTCTCTAGTTTTGAGTCCTGGTATGCAGCTGCGTTAAATACTAAAAGGGAGAGTTTTGCCGCTGGTACCCGACTCGAGCGGAATTGCCTCCTAAAGAGGATACTTATCATCTTAACCAAAAAAATCTCATGCACACTAAATTTCGTCGAATTTTTATTTTATTTTTGCTAATCCTTACGCAAACACTACCCAAAGCTATTACTTCGCATGCAACATACTAAGACTCTCCATTACTATCACATAATAATCACATAGAAACATATTTTTATTATTTATTTATAAAAAGGCCTTGTATTAGCAGAACACAAAAATTAGATACACCACTATTACTGATATTACCTCTAACATCTCCATAACTAAAATCCAAGCTATTAAATATTCCAATATTCGTAATCCTAGCAGAGTAGAGAATAATTATTATTACCACAAAGATACTGCAATCGGTTTTGAGAGAGAAGAACTCGAGCGAAGTCTCGCCGCCGGCCTCGAAGGGCTTGACGTTCTCGTTCCTGCGGCTGTACTTGACGGCACAGTCTTTCTTCAGGTGATAAATCTGCGCCAGCACGGCGTTCAGCACGCCGCTGGTCTTCGTTCCGTGCAGGATCAGCGTCTTCTTCCCCGATTCCACCTGCGAAAAAAGATTTTCCCGGAAAATGTAACGATTTTCTGGGAAAACAAACAGAGAGAGAAAGGAGAAGAGGGATGGAGACTCACGAGCTTGGGGGCGCGTTTCTCGAGCTCCCGCTTGCCCTTGCGGGTCTTGGCGGTTTTGATTTCCAACATCGCAACGAAGCAGCAGCAGCGTATGCTTTCAGGTTTTAGGGTTTTGGAGCGGACGAGAGGGTTTTGTTTTGTACGTTTGTTTCTCTTCAACTAAATTCACGCCCTTTTATTTGTTTTTCTTTCTTTCTTTCTCCAGTCTTTTAATTTTGATTTTTTTTTTCAGTATGTATTTACTATTTAGTGAGATTTTTTAATTGATATTTATTTTCGCAACTATTTAGTGAGATTTGCGGAAGGATATTAAATAGTTGATCATAAATGATTAGATATATTTTAGAGATTAATATTTGCTTAGTGTAGAAATATTTCCAATCATAAAATTATTGTAGATATGGATTCTAAGATAATTATAAGAAAATTAATAAATTTATTATATATATGATAACTTGTAATAAACAAATAATTATATTATTTATTATTTTATACTATATATATTAAATTAATTATCTTGAATAAAAAAATTTCAATAAATCGAAAATGTTTTATAAACTATTTTTCAATGAGAGAGCATATTTTCAATTTTTTCTCTTAATATCTTATCAACCAAGGGACCGATTTATATTTGTAAATTAAATTTTAATATTTTTAAAAAATTATCAATAATTAAAAATAACCTTATATCACAATATCATAAATCTAAAATATAATTTATGTATTAAAAAAATTATTTATTTTAAAATTTAATTATAATATAATTTATATCTTGAAATTTATATTATAAAATTAAATATATATAAAATAAACATTTATCTTATTATGCATTGCACATTTGTATAGAATAAAAACAAGTAATTATTTGTATAAAATAAAATAAATCAAACGCATTTTATCCTAAGCTAATAACGTTACATAATCTTGTTTTTATTAACTTTTGATAATTCAGTCATATATGTTTTACTTCATTTTTATTTTTAATTTAGTAAGACATCAAATAATTCTTGCACTTGCTCCTATGTTAAAATTTAAAATTTAGATGGTGACATGGTATACAAGAGCATCTCCAACTAATAAATTTGTCAAAAAACTTCTTTTATTTTTTTAACTAGTAAGTAACTCGTGCGTACGCACGAGTTCGCTTCGCTCCGCTATATTTCGTTATATTTTTATAAATTAATTTTAATTTTTATATTTATTATAAATAAGAATATTTTTATTTATGATATTATTAATAAAGTAGTTTAAATTAGTTTTCTTATAACAAAGAATCACATCATGTTTCGCTTCAAAAGAAAATCATCAAAAACTAAATTGTCATGTGATTTATACAAAAAAAACTATTGTATTATTTACAAAAAAAGGCTGAAATCTCGGGTTAATCTGGATAATCCACTTATGATTGCAACACCACACTTAAATCCCATTTGGACAACAATCTCCTATATGGACAATATAAGGCATAAAGGTTTATATTGAAGGGTGAGGCATTAGAACCATGACAGCATAACTCTTGCATGAAACATGTTATTTTAGAACCATAACAACATTAGAGCCTCACATTTTTTTTCAATTAATATATGAAACATGTTATTTTAGAACCATAACAGTAGAACTCTTGCATGAAGTTTAGCAGTAAAATTCATTCCAACTGTAAAGCAACTCTACGAATCAGTAAATAATATGTCAATGCACTTCTAAGTTTAAAAAGTTTCACTCTCACTTTTATACCAAAAACAATGTAAAGGCAAAACAAAAAGTTTCTCCATTCCTCCTTAGTAGAGAGATTTGGCAATATCAAACAATTTCATCATACATAATAATATAAAACAAAATGAAGAAGCAAAACAAAATGAGTTGAAGTTGAAGGGAATGACTTAAATCACTTCCACCCATCAAAGGCAAAAGAAATGAAGGAATCACGACTACAATTCCTAAGTCCAAAATGTAACGCTGGAAACTAAAAACTATTGTCTCCACTAAAAACTATTGTCTCCATTGTTAACAGTTCAAAACATTCTCATTAGAACCAAAATGGGAACAACACACACACAAAAAATTCAATCATTTAATGAAGCTAAATGCAATTGAGGAAGTGGGCATACCTGAGGATATTGGAAAAATATAATTGATAAGTGATCAAAAGTAATATTGGATCAAATAATTGATAAGTGATTTCTTTTGGAAAAATCTCATTCTATATATTCTATATGCATCATAATATAAATGGAAGGCGGATTTAAATGTTGAAACACATAGATCATATTACTGTTAAATAGTTCATACAACAACAAAAAAAAAAATTGAATTCTCAAAATATTACATTTTGACATACAACATACTAATATGGATACACATTGCTCCAAGTTTTTCTCCAATTAAGTTACATACATTAACCACAACAATTGACTTGATATGTTTTTTCAACCTAGTACATGATAGCTAAACTTGAGATAAAAGAAGTTATACTGCACTTTATTTGTATTAAATTATGTAAAGACATGTAGGCTTCAACAAAATGTGTTTAGCAAGCAGCATAGAAAGCACCAGGGAATTCAAACCTTAACTGGGCTTTCTAGCAGAGATCATCACAAAAACCCATTTCTAATGTATTTAAATCCAACCAACAGAGATGTTCAAGATGACAATCAGAGAGAAAGATGTACCTCCTCGACACTTGCCTTGCATTGTAACACATGACCAAATATTCCACTTTTCAAAACTTATAGAATTGAAATCAAGATCATGCTTCCAGCAACCCAAACTGAATTCAGCACTCAAAATACAGAATAAGACATGTGTCACAAACTATAGTAATGAGATTAAGTAATGCTAAAATATTTGTATAATGAAACAGTGAATATATCTAAAAACAAAAAATCTGCAGTTGTGTTTAATACAAATTGACCATGGAAATTGTTGTGATCATGCTGTTGGATAGGACAGTTAAAGGCTAATTCTGCAGCAATCTGTGTTTGGTTAGTAATTGAACATATAATATGACCTGTGTTAGTAACTTGGTGCAGGATGTCGTCTCAATTTTATATGACCTGTGTTGGTAACCTGTGTTAGACAATATAATATGACTTGTGTTAGTCTCCTACATTAGTAATTGAACATATAATATGATAGTTGATTGTTTGTGGAAGATTTTTTGCCCTGGTGATTGAATCATTCTTGGATTAAACTGACGTTTTCTTTATAAGAATTTTATCCATTAAGCACCAAAATGGTTTGTCGGTTTGTCCAATCTTCCTGTGTGTTGTGGTTGGAAAGATATTGCTTGACCTTGATTACAGCATCTCTACAGAATGCCAAAATTTCCCTTATGCAGTTGTTAAGGACTTGGATATTAGGAGCAATGCCACCTTCTTTACCAATATTAGTAGCATCATGTCTATACTTGTTTTTAATCACAACCTGTAAGATAAACATGAACATCTCAATTTATGACTACCGATAATAATGATTTTTCCTTTTAGTAATAAAATCATAGAAATAAGATGGCTTTGCTGGCGTTTTTTCTCCTCGAGTTCAAATGTCTCCATCTTTTTATACCCTAGAATTTGGAGGAGATGGGTATATAAATTTGAAGGAGAACCACCATTACAAACGAAAATGGTCTAATAGCATAAGAACATATTTATGAACACCAATAATGATACTAATCAAAAGAAAAAATTGAAACAACTTAACACATTAATGGCAGTGATAGATGATAAAATAAGCACAGCACAACAAAGCTTACCTTAAATTAAGTTAATTATTCCAAAGCAAAAGTCCAACTACTGTCCTCCTCTAAAAACACATTTAGAGGTCACAGAAGGAGATTTCAGCTTGCTATTGCTAAGCAAAATAACAGCAAGTGAAGTGATAAATGATAAGAGAAGCACAACACAACAGAGTTCAATAAAATTAATTTAATTATTCCAAAGCAAAAGACCAAAATTGAAACAACTTACAAATTAAACTTAAAGGTCATAAAAACAGCTTAGTAAAAGTGATTGAGAATATAGTCCATTTCTTAATACCTTGTCTTCCTTTCCTACTTTGCCCCTCTTTGTTGCAGCTGTTGTCCCAAAGATGAGCTTTATATCTTTCAGTCCACCTGTGCCTAATATAGAAACACCTTTTAGAAATAAAGAGAAAAATCAAGAGTGAGTACATAGGCAAAGTTCTGGCTCTAATACACAAACACGCTTTCTTGCTACATGGTTCTATCTATAATGCAAACCTCTGATAATGATATTGTGCAAGATTACAAAGTACTACATGTAAGCAAAAATGAAATGACAATAGAGATTGCTAAAATAAAAATGTAATGCGGTTCATGTCATCCATAGAAATAACAAAACTTAAATTAAAAGACTGACAGAGCAAAAATGTTAAACATTTTACCACTTACATGATGAAAATATATGAAAAGGTCTTGACTTTCCAATGTCGAAGGAGATTTTTTGATGGCTCTACTACTATAATAAGAAAGTCAAACCCATGTCACAAAGGGAACCTAATATGCAAAAAAAGTACCGCTAATATATTATTATAATCTATGTATGATAGGAAGTTTCAAGAATTTTTTCACTTTTCATTGCTAGCATGTTTGAAAACATACAAAGTTCAATGTTCATTCATCTTGGTTTGATTCAAAATTTTCATTTGCAACTTTTAAGCTAGTTATGCGACAAAATAACAAATTTGGCATCACACTTGTTTGATTAATGATCATTGAATTGATCAATAAGGAAAATTGTTGGGTAAAATTTTGGCATCTTGGTAGGTTGCTGCAAGATCTAAACATTGAATTCTACAAATTATGCTAAGATCTAAACATTTGTTATAGACAAGTATTAGGTTACATGACAAATTGCTACCAAACCAATCAGCACCTCAATACATTAGTCTACTCATGCAGGAATTTACAAAACTAATCTATAAATAATTGAAAATCCAATAATCCATCACATGGTTCCTCTTGTCGTTCTCACCAATTTCAAGTCAAACATACAACAAAGATTTACACCTCAAAATTCATCCACTTTTGGTATCATTTAAAACAATCGTATTATCACCAGAATCCTTAAATTAGTAATTAGTAATAATAAAATGTGTGAAGCTGACTTTAATAGAATGAAAATAACAGAACAATGATATAACCAAAGATAAGGAATTTGAGATAAATATAGTCAAGTGTAACCTGCAGAGATACATTTATTAGAAAATAAAACAAAATTGTCTTAAAAGAAAAAACACAATTCAGAAAAAAAATGTACTTCAATCCTTAGAAGAAAAAGTATAAGTACATATAAATAATAATATAAACAATTAAAAATATTCTAAAAATTAAAAAAACCATGTCTGTTTTGATTGGTATTACGATCAACAGCTTTTAGAAGTTTTAAAATTCCAATTTTATCAACTAATTGAGGACAACTGTCAACAAATTAAATGAGGAGAAATATGAAAATTTCAAGGCCTAAAGATATTTTAAATAGATAATAGATATTTAGATGAAGAGAAATAAATGAAGGAACCTAGAGAAGATAAGGTAAATGAAGGTAGAAGCTTTTTGCTTAGGTCAACACACAAAGCTATAATGGTTAAGAGTTAAGAAATTGTTTATGTGTTTTGATTGCATTTGTTATTATCATTTTAGATTAATGGAGTTGCAAATTTTTTCTCTCTTCTTGAAGTTTTTGACACAACTTTTCACAAAAGCACTTGAGTTGATTGATAGCTGATATGATTAGTTTCATCATCTTTTAACTTTTTTAGCAAATGTAAATAATTAGTTTTTTTATATGTAAAATAAATTACAATTTTTTTGATTTTACAAATAAAATAAAAGATACAATTAAAAAACAATGACAAAGATGCAAACGTGTACCTTGATCAGTAGGAGCCTAATATCAACAACAATAATTCCAATTAATATTTCACACTCTCGATCCCAGAAGACAAATTTTGAATTAAACTTGTTGTGATAAACTTCAACCTCAACTTTATACCTATGAATATGAATGGTAAAAAAATTTGAGAAAAAGTGCAAACAATGCAGTGGTTTTTAAAAATGGGCAAGTAATTTGAATATCATTTATAAAAATGATTACAATAAGAGTCTACCTTGTTGTAGGTTTCTCAATGTATCTACCACAAATACATGTATAAGGGAACTTCTTTGGGTCTACACTTTTATAACAATTGGTGCATCCTTCATAGTTCCATCTATTTGGCTCGACAATGATTTTACCAATTGTAGCAATAGTTAGACATTGGATCTCCTAATAGCATACTTTCATAATACTATACTAATAACACAATATTGTAAATTAATAAGAGAGAAAAAATAGATTAACTAAATTAAATGATGGTGTTAAATTATAAATTGATACAAAAAAACTTGTCTAGTCTCATTAATCTAACTAAGGGTCTTGGCACTTGCTTTCTACATAAAATTTTTCTGCTTTGAATATTGAAAGATTGCAGAAAACTGTGAGAAAATATTGATTTGAGATAGATTTTTACTTTGTTTATCTATTTGCATTTAGTTATTAACATCAGAGTTGAAAAATATCACATAAGAATAACATTATTTAGACTTATAATCTCATTACTAAGATTATGTGTATATAAAAAATATTCAGTTTAAACTTGCTCCTAAATTTTTTAATTTCTTCAATATCAACATTGTTGAATAATTTGCAATAGCAATTAGAGTTTGAGGTTCCAAGTGGAAACACACCTACAACAATGAACGTGAGTCTGTTACCATTGCTTATTTCTTCATTGCTCAAACCCAGCCAAACAACTTCAAACTCCAAACCTCAAACAAACTCCTAAAACGAAAACAATGCAAAGAGTATTTACCCATACTGAAAAAAAATTGTGATAAAGATACCAACATCTCATTATTTAATCTAGACACCAAACAAAACTGGAAATAAAGAGGACAAATATTTGATTGTCTCAAACATCAAATTTGTCTACAAATACAAACAATGCATTAACAGAAAATATAAGAGAAAAATGACAAAGAAAAATGTGAAAAAAGAGGAAAAGTGAAATAGTATATGTAATATATATATATATATTAAAATACATTTAATTAATTTAATATTTAATTTAAATTTTTATAATATAAAAATCAAATAAAGAAAAAAATATATAAAAGAAAAGAAACATTAAAATAAGAAAACGTAAAAAAGGAAAGAAAAAGATATAAAAAAGGAAAGATATAAATTAAAAAATCCTAACTGAATTTATGCTCTTATCAATGAATGTAAATACATGGTTTAACAAACATTCTCATACATTAAGGCAGATATCCACAACATCAATAAACAGCTTCACAATGAATCTTATATTCAAAAAGATGTTTTTTTAAGAACATAATAGCTCTGTTTTTTCTCAAGCACTCTTCATCATTTATTTGAGCCACAATGGGAAATAAAGCAGCAAAAACGCATACCTTTTGGGAAATAGTCAGCTGCAGAAGAGTTTAGAGTGGTTTGGGTTTTGTTTCTTCATCTTCTGCTGGTGCTTTTTCTGCAATATACAATAAAGATTATAAACAGAGCAATAGAAATTTGGGTGAGACATTTTGTCAAACACTTCATAAGCACTACACATTTGCCAAACACCTCATGGAATTTTACTGGGTTTAATGTATAAGCTTATAAAATAGAAATTTTACTTAACTTCCATGTACATCATGCTTCATTTATAACAAAGTGACCATTAATTATTATTATTATTGTTATTATCATAGTAAGTTGTGGAAAATAATCATGACTCAAACTCATACTTTGTGAGCCTTACAACATTAAAAAAAAAAGTTGATCTTACAGCACAAAATCAATTCATATCTAATTCCGTTGACTGTTCCTTTCATCTCTAAAATGAGCAAAGACATGTGGATCAAAACCAAGAAGAAAAACAACAAATTCAAGCTGAGAGTTACCTGAGGAGGATGAAAATGACCTCGGAGCTGGTGAATGGACTGTCTTCGTATATTTTGTTGAGGATTTTAGATAAGAGGAGTGCGGTGAGCAAGAAATAGAAAGATAAGAGAAAAGAGAAAATGAGAGGAGAAATTGGAGGAAGAAAAAGAGAGAAACAGAGAAGATGAATTTGGTGGAGAAGAGAAAGAGAGATGGAGCTGAAGTGTGCACAGAGGGAGGTGATTTCAAATTTCAAAATTTGAAATTTTGAAAGAAAGCTAGAAGGAAACGGTAGAGAAGCGGATGGAGTTGAAGGCTGAAGGTGTACATTAAATAGATATTAGAAAATTACCATTTTATCAGATAAGAAGGATATGTGTCACCAAATTAAATAAGGGCAAAAATGAAATTTCCATCGCCTATTGCTTTTTTAAATAGATATTAGATTCAGCCTTTCATAAAAAATTGAAAGTCAAAACATTAAAAGCAAAAAAATCAAAGAAAAAAGGGTCATTTACCTCATGAGAAAGATGTTGAACTTTTGGTCATAGGAGAAGGAAGCCGTATAAGAGAAAAAGAGAGAGAATTTGAAATTCAAATTGAAATTTAATATTTGAAATTCAAATTCCAAAAAGTTGTTGGAAGAAAGCGTAGAGAGAGGTATGTGGAAGGAAGCAAGCTGCTGAGAGTTGTCTAATTTTTAAAATTCCCATTTTATCAAATAAGTGAGAACAACTGTCAAGGTTTTAAATAAGGGCAAAAATGAATTTTCCATGGCCTAAAGGTTTTTTAAATAGATATTAGATTAGATTTAAGAAACAAATGTAATGTAAATGACCATGCTACTGTCATTTCCTCTGCCTAAATAAGAAATAAGGTATATGATCTCTAAAGTCCAAACTTTGTAAGAGATGCATAGAGAAGAGTCAAAGATAGGTAAATGCTAAGGATTGTTGATTATGCTATGTAGACTTCATTGAACTACATCCTTAGTTTCATATTATCAATGCTGGCTGATTTCAGTTCAGAACTTCAAATACCATGATTCCAAACCAAAACTCAACACTTAATTCATACTAATGTACAACAATCAGAATGGAGGAGTGTGATAAACTACCAATCACTAAAATTGTGAACAAATTACTGCCTATGTACACATACGTATGAGGACAATATAAACACATTATTATATTTGTAAGGGTATCACTTATCACTAAAATGAAAAACAATACTTCAATATAGAACATATAAATATTGGCCATAATAAAGGTATAGAAAGCTTAACAAGATAATATTAACATGATGAATCTGATTAAGGAATCATGCAGTAACTACCATGCATTTTGTTATTAAACATTTTTATAAAGAAGAATTTGTTCAGTGTTTTATTGTATCTTTTTAATAAACTCAATTACCTATTGGACTATATCTCCATTTATTGAGTTTTCAGTAACTCCTTAAATGAGGGAATACAAAGTGCTTTAAAAACGAAATGCTCATGTTACATTAGTGCTCATAAAGGGTGGGATAAGTACCTTAGTTTCAAAGTCAACATCTTGCATTATGAATTATATCATGAGAAAAGCATAAAGGTGTGTCTTTTGAGTAAATAGTGTAATTGAAGAATATAAATGAATTTAATGGATACACTGTCAATTTTTTCACAATCTAAAAAACACTAAATTTGTATATTAGTGGACCACTTTAGTTAGAATTTATATATAAAATATATTAAATATATCACACACTTAAAACAGTCACTCTAAATAAGGTTATAACAACATATATAGATATAACAACAATTTTTTTATAGAAAAAAAAAAGTAATGACCAACCCAGCTAGAGCATCCTTTAGTTTTCTATGTCCTGGAAATAGGAAGAGAGTGAGAGAAGAAACAGGACCTTGTTAATGTAATGACCAGAGCCATAAATCAAAGGTGATAAAAATTGAGCAACCTTTAATTACAATGAACAGAGCCATGAAAATAGAGAATGTAAGTATACAATATCAAGCAAAAACAAATTTATAACAAAAAAACACATGACATATCTTGGGTGAAATCATGTGTCCATATAATTTCATTCATATCACAAAATCAAAATATCTTACCTTAATAGCATATGACTGTTGTTGCATCACAAAGTGATGCGTAACTCACGGCAAGTGTACCGATCGTTCAAGTAATAATTTTGATAAGTAGAGTATCGTCTCCACGAAGATTGAGGCACTAAAATAATTGTAATTGTTATCTTAAAATTGGAAGAGATTAAAATAGAAAGAAAATTGATTTATAATTTGTGTTGTAATTTGGAAAATAATTGAAAACAGAATTAAATTGGAATAAAAAGGAAAGTGATGCAGTAATGGAGAGTGATTGCGGTAAAAGCACAATCACCTCTGATCCCTATTTGTTTAATTGAATTGATAATTAATTTCAATTATTATCTTACTCAAAGATATACCTTAATCAATTGGTTAAACCCAGATTCCTCGGACTTTTTAACCCTTTAATCCTAATCAAGTGTTCTAATCCCTTAGAAACCCCCTTTCAGATTAAGTTTTAAGCTGGTATATAAAAACTTTGCAATTCTTCATCCCTATCCCTAGGTAATGTCAAAT
>PYAF01000329.1:1640964-1707874 GCA_007407185.1 Glycine tomentella
ATACCTCTAATAGAGTGATCAATTCTATTAATGGAATTTAAAATTGAAGAACAAGATAAAGAGAAGCAATCATAACAATATTCATTAATCATCAACCCAATTCACACAAGAGTTCACATTGGCTTTTGGCCTTTACCACAATCAAGGAGGAATTAGCTAGACATAATTATGTCTAGCTCAATACAAAGATGAGAGAATAAATGAGACAAAATACAAAATAAAAAAGTAATCAAACCCCTCAATCTTGGCTTTCTTCTCAATCTTCAATGCGCTCTTGATCTCCTTCAATGCCTCCGTTTGTGTATATTTGTGTTTTTGTGTGTTTCTGCATGTATCTGTGTCGTCCCTGTGGCTTCTTTATTTATAGATAGGTTTGATAACCCTAAAAGCCCATTGATCTTATCTTATCATTAATCTTTAATTTGAATTTTCCGTAGCGTCCGCGCGTCTGGCGTCAGTTTCACGCAGTTCGCGTGAACTTCCAGAGTTTGTGGCGCGAATGGCGCGGTTTTGGCGTGACTCGCGCGAAAGTCCAGAGTGAATGGCGCGATTGGCGCGAGTAGCGTGAACTTCAGATTCTAATTGCTTCTTTTCTTGCTTCTTTTCTTCCTTTTATTGCTCCTAAATAACAAAATATCAATAATTAATAATAAAATTAATGATAAGATAATTTATATCTATTTAAAGCCTTTATTTGATATTTTATCTTTAATTTCTTAATTATTTTATCCTAAAAACTACTATATGCTAACAGCTTATCAATTGCAACAATATTAAAGATGAAATTGACAATTGAAATGCTTTGTACTACTAACAAACATTTAAATTACTACTCACAAACATTTAAATCACTACCATATTACCTGCAAGCTGCAACACAGTGCACATAAGAAATGGACCTTCATTGTGTCTAACAACCCTGCCTTAGTCATATTGCAACACAAAATGTCAAATCTGAATCATAGTTATGCAAACAACCAAACATCTACACTCCAATGTCAATAACAAACTAATATTAAATAAAAAAATTAAAGACCCAAATAAATTACAAAATAATTTATTAAAATATCCTTTCTTTTTTTCCTAGCAAAATACCTCAGCTTATCAAAAGCAATACAAAGACAATCAACTAACACAAATATAAAACACAACAACTTGAAAATTTACATCAACCTCTAACAATTCCTCAGCCACTAAACAGAGAGAAAAGGCCTAAAAAAATATGAACTTTTCATCAGAACTTCCAATTTATTAATGAGCTTTTGTAAATATGATAATTTTTATAGGAAAATTTACCTGGACCACCACGAGGTCTCTTCTTCAGCCATAGATGTCCTTATGGTAGTGCTCTCCCTCGCCACCACCCTCAATTCCATCTAAAGAAAATAAAATACTCAAATAACAAAAACACAAACAAAACATTAGCTTATAGGACGTTGAAGCCCTGGCTTTGTGTTGTTGGTAAAGGGTGGTTGCATGTCTAAATTGCCATGCTTGTGTCATGAGTTGCAAGCCGGTGGCTTACGGTAAGGAAGCGATGGTACCGTGAGGAAGAAAAACGGAGATAAGAGAAAAAAGAAAAAGAGAGGAAGAGATGGAGAAAGAGAAAAACGAAAGAGATGGATTTGGTGGACGGAGCAGAAGCTAGAAGAAGAAAAAAATGAAGGTCACATAGGAAGCGGTGGAGCGGAAGGTAGAAGAAAAGAAAAATGAAGAAAGAAGATGGGAGAAAAGCAAATGAAGGTCACATGTATCTGCCTTAAGTTTTGACATTTGAATGAACTTTTGTAAAACTAGAAATTCCCATTTTATCAACTAATAGGGACAGCTGTCAACAAAATAAATAAAGGTAAAACTGAAATTTCCATGGCCTAAAGGTTTTTTAAATAGATATTAGAATATTAGAAGATTATATTTTACATTTTCTTATAATGTCACATCAATATTTCTTACCTTAAACAATTCAAAATGTTTTCAGATGGACCTATAATATATCTAATTTTTATTTTTTTTATCGGCTGGCTCACTTTGCGGGAGTAGCGCAACTAGCAACTTTCAATTTGTGCATGTCCCGCAACCGTGCTCTTCAACGGGGTGAAAATATCACTTTGAATTGCTCTTCAACCGTCAGATTTAACAACTCTGTTGTAGTTGCTCTAATGCATGAATTTTTTTATAAACTTGTTTTTGAGAATCATTATTTTTTTTCTTTTTGTTTTATATTAAGATTTTTTTATGCTTAAGAAAAGTAGTTGAAAAATTAGTTAAAAACTACAAAATTAACTAGAAGCTACAAAAATAACTAGCGGTTGAAAGATGCTTGCTAGCAGGGAAGTAATTAGGTCATATTGGGTTAAGTTTTACCTATTTTAAGACCCAACCTAATAAAACGTAATTGATTATTGCTACATCCATTTCCTTTTTTACTGAGTATATTCCCCTTCCTTTTTTTTTTTTCTGAAAATCGGATTACTTAATAACCTTCCTCTTGCAAATATTCTTCTCTTCTTTGCACACTCCCTCTTTTATAGCAGCAACACATTCCCTATTGTTTCATCACACTCCCTCCTCTCTTTCAGTGCCTGACCCCGTTTGATCTCTTACTTCAATCTCCCTTTATTCTTCTCTTGCTTGGTCTCTTGTTCTAGCATTGAGATTTTTTCACCTTCAAACTCCAATGTAGTATGTTTATGTTCCCAATTACTTTTCCTGTTTTATTTTTGTCCACTCACACAACATCACTAATGTCTCTCATTTTATATATGCAACAATATATGGTTAGATTTAAAATTTGCTCAAGTTATTGCAGCAAAACATCTCTTAGAATTGTCCACATTGAAGGATCAATATCAATATGTTTTCTCCACTTCATTTGCTTCACTAATTACATTTTTTTCCTTTAAAAAGGTTTTTGAATGGTCCTAGTGTTCAACTTTAATTTTTTTCATATATTTTTTAAACATTTTGAAAAGTACTTTTCGGAACATGATATAATATTATAGAAAGTACTTTCCAAAGTACAATTTTATTTTTTTAACATTTTAGAAAGTACTTTTAAGAAGAAAAAATATATTTTAAAAAATACTTTCCAAAATATTAAAAATAAAAAATTATTCTGAAAATGCATTCTGAAATAATAGTTTTGTATTTGGGTATAAAGAATATATATGATAATAATAATTAAAATAAAAAACAAATGGGAGCGAACTTGGCAAAAAAGAAGAATAGATATAAAAAAAGTTATGTAATTAGGTTGGGTTCATTATTATTCTATTTTATTTTTGTAAAAAACTCACATCGAACCAATTCGATCTTATTTAAATTAATTTGAGTTAGGTAGTTGATTTAGTTGATTAAAATTTATTATATTATAAAATTTGAAAAAAGAAACATGAAAAAAATAAACAAATACAATTCGAAAGATTAAATAAAATATAACATTTCATACCTAAAATAAAAAAAAAACTCCACTTATACAAATTATACTAACACTATATTGATAATAGGTTTTAATTATTAATATTACATGTACCTTGGGTTGGGTTGGTTTAAGTCAATTGGATTAAATAGATTTAAAACTCATCAAGCCAATACCCAATCCAACTACAATTTGATTAGATAAAATGAACTCAAATCGAACTAATGATTCAACTTAACCCGCTGAAATATATGAGTTGAGATAGGTTGATCAGGTTGTAGGTCACTCATATCCATTTACAACTACATAAGCTAGTGATTGAAAGTTGTTATGTTACCTTACTGATTTAAAAGAGCTTGATAAAATTTTATGTTAAAGTAGTTGCTAAACGTAAAATGATATAAATGAACATTTTTAAAAGATATTTTTATATAAATTTTAATTTAATTTTATGAGTAAATTACACTAATTCTCCTTGAGGTTTAGACTTATTACACTTAACACCCTCTATTTTAGAACCCTACAGTAAACCCCATGATTTTGGACAATATGTTACATTTAGCCCCCTTGAGCATTTTGGAGGTAAAAAATGTTAACGGAGAAACACCATGGGCAGACATATGAGTTTTAATGATTTTTATTTTACCACAAATGCCCTCAATTCCCTCTTGAAAAACAAAAAACATTGCATTGTAATTAACTCTAATTTTATTGATAAAAATAGGGGATATGTGTTTTTACTCTTTGTACTTTCAGTCAAACTTGGTTTTGGGTTCCTATACTTTCAAATTGACATATTTAGTATTTTAGTCCTCCAACTTTAAAAATATGTGAGTTTAGTTCCTTCTTGTATTTAAACTTGACATTTTGTAATGGTTTTTTATTGCCATAAAATTGTTGTAGAACTAAAGTCACATGTTTTTCTAAAGTTTAATATCTTCAAAGTGATCCAAAGTATCTCTTTTTTGTCATAAATCTCAAATAAAATGTTCAAACAACAAACTCTTGGGTCAAAACAAATTATATGTCATCTACCAAGCCATAAACCTTCAAGATTCAAGCTCAACCAAATTGTAGAAATTACATATCGTCATAATCTCAACAAAACAACACCATATCACTACATATTGATAACATGAGAAAAGTAACAGTTTCCAACAAAAAAAATATCTTTGACAAGAACAAGCACTCAAAGGCATAATCTTAGGGTTCACCAGACACAAATATAACATGAAACAACAAGTCCATCATGTCTCCATGGACTTGTGTCACCTCCTCTTAGCTCAAAGAAATATAAGAAAGTTGCTAGCTTGAACCTTTTTAACTCCAAAGTCTCCAAACACCACAAGGATATATAATTATGGACTAAGCATCAAGATTTGAAGCAAAAATTATAAAAAAGGGAAAGAAAGAAACATCACACAAACATAACAAGAGAGGGAAAAAGAAAAAAGAAAAATAAAGATATGCTTACACCTTTGTGGGAACTTGAAGAGAATGAAGAAACTTGCACACTAAAAACTTACAATTTACATTGGCTATGGAGGTTTGGAAGTAAAAAAATGGAACAATGCAATTTTACTTATGATAGTCTTAAAAACAAGTAAAGGAAACTAGACGATGTCTAGGGTGGACCACTTTTATAAGTGGTCTGTAACACCCCGTGCACCCGGTGTATTATCATTAATAATATCAAAATCGCGCTTAAATCATTATTTGAAATCTAGGCGGAAGCGACTGAATCGTATTTCTTGATCACATTATGTATGGATTATCAACCACAACAATACGCACACAATCAACAACATAATATTATACATGTCCCTGCTGATCCAGTTTATCACAACATATTCATAGGCAGAGATAATTTAACCATTTCACAATATAGATTTAGGAGGAATTATCTTTTCATTACATCAACAGGTTATATACATCATCAGTGTTTGAACCACACCAGTGGTTTTACAAAATCAATAACTTCCCTCACACGAGGGTATACAACATATACAGCGTATCAGATGGGCCTACATGCCCTACAGCTCTCTACAGGGTATAAACAAACAACAACCAAGCCAAAATGAGCTATCTAGCTCTCTTCATGTCATCCCTAACCATGCATATACTGTCTTTAATGGGCCTCCTGCCCTAAGACTGCTCTCTTCCCTCAGAAGAGTCACCTAAAAAACATAAATCCCCACACGGGGTTAGATACACATCTCAGTAAGCTCAGGGTCCGGGGAAGGATCTCCTCCATCCTGGCCCACTCTCCATGACACAAACATTCAAGCAGTCACAACAATTGGCCTCCCGGCCCTCATAACAATATGAGCAAGTCATCTTGCTCTATGTACGACGTATCATCATCAACGCCTAACCTCAGTGTGAGATCGGAACTCACACCCGTGCCATCCCATCGGGAGCTACCCCTTACGCATGGACGCACGTATATGGTACCTCCGAGAATAGACAATCAACCGCGACGGGACACACCTATCTCTTGGTCTTAGGAGATCATCATCACCTCGGGATCATCATCACCCATGAGCAAACCAAACTAGGAGGAATTGTCATCTCCTAGGGAGGTCCATATCTATCTTACTGGCCAGAAGATCTAATCACAGGCATAATACATTTCTCAAGCATAGATGCACACACATATCATTATGAGGATGCAACAACCAAATGCATGCATCATGAATATGACCATCACTCCACCCGGAGTGTGGTGTGGCACAAACAAACGGGAAATCATCCCTAGGGGCCAAGAACTTACCTGGCAAAGCCTCGTTCTGTAGCTCTCTCCCTGATCCGTGGCACCCGCCACTGACACCCTCGGTGTCAAGCCCTAATCAAAGCATGTATGCACAGATCACAACCAATCCAATCATACAACTAGCACAACATATGCAGAAGTCCTCTAACTTAGGGTTCATCATAGCCCAATACACACTAGGCTCTCACAGACCCTTCCAGGTCCAGTACAGCTTAACACAAGGCTTTAGAGTCATCACAGACTCAACACAAGCCCCAAACAATCAGCTCAAATCAAAGCATCTGAGTCCACCCAGACTCTATATAGTTCACATATCATGAGCTCACAGCCCATTCCAGGCTTAGAGTCACTCCCTAGACTCAATATAAGCCAACATAGAGAGCTCTAAGCTCTGTGCAGTTCAATACCTCAGGACTCAATTATAGCTGGAACGGTCTATGCCTTACTCAAGGCATCGTTCATGTAGCCTCTCAGGCATCTCACAGTCTCAATCTAAGGCTCTTGCATATCATATAACCATCAGCTAGTGACTCAACACAAGTCACTCATTCATAAGCAGAGCCAAGAATCAAAGTTCACCAAATCTAATTTTGAAAGCTAATCCTTCATCACTACACAGTTCTAAGTAAGTTTCTCTACAGGACCCTGGGCTAATTCTAGCCCCAACTCATATGGGTCACTATTCATAGAAAATCCCAAATCAGAAATTAATCGGTGAAACTCTAGATTCTTACCTCAGAATTGGCAAGGAAGGCCTCTGAATCTCTTCTCCTGGTTCCGGTATCCGAGAAACCCCGTTGTTCCTTGCCTATCTCGAGTTCTACTCTTCCTCTGAAAAGGAACCTCCCAACTCCAAGGTGCAAGAGGTTTGGATGAAGGATTTTGGCTTTCTAGGAGTTTCTCACAAGTTTAATGGCTTATAGAAGTGATTTGGTGAGCAAACAATGGCTAGGGAAGCTTGGGTCACTCATTAATGGAGGTGGAGGCTCAAGGAAGAAGAGAAACAGTGTTTTCTCTCTAGAGTTCGCGAGCCTTCTATTTATACTGGCCTGCATCGACTTGCCGCACTCCTGACGCCACTCTGGCGCTGATGGCGCCAAAATCCAGTGCATCTGGCTCCCTTGGCGCCACTTTGGCGCTCCTGGCGCCAATTTCCAGCATCTGTGGCGTTACCGACGCCACTCTGGCACTGATAGCGCCAAAAATCGTGAAAAATAGCCTTCTGTTACAGTGCCACGCTATCATGGAATCCACCATCGTAGAATGTGGATAACTTTTAATGATGGTTTTAAAACCCTCATTGAATATGTTGCATTTTTACAATATAAGTCTTTTTACTTGTAGTTTTATGACGGCTTTTTTAGAAAACTATCATAGAAAATGAAATTTCTATGACGGTTCCTAGAAAATCGTTATAGAAAGATCAACATCAATGACAATTTTGAGAAAAACCGTCGTAAAAGATAAATCGTCATTAATGTTGAGTTTTCTATGACGATTTTCTAGGAACCGTCATAGTTTTTAATATTTATTTTGTTTTACAGTCAACTCAACCTATAATTTAACAAAAAAGAATTTCATATCGTCTAGACCAAAACAAATATAGCAAACAAACCTAGACAGTTCAGATCAAATTATAAATAAATAAATTAATAAGTTGTAAATGATATGCACAATATGAAGCATTCTCAAACATTGGTCAATGTATTATTTTTACATTTTAAAAAGTATTTTGTCTATTCCTTGCGAATTGTTGTAATCTTTTCCAATTCTAGTGGTGTTCCATCACTAAACTTGTGCTATATATAATAAATACAAGTTAATCATATTAAATAATAAAAAGTTTATAATTAAAAGGACAATGTAAACTAGTATTTTAATGAGAAAAAACTAGAGTCTTATATATAGAAATGGAGGGAATTGAGTGTAACAAAATGAAAAGTAAGACTTTTTGGTTAAAGTGAAATAGAGGATAAATATTTGAATTAAAGTTGTTTGGCAAGTAAGAAGAAAAAAAATAAAAATTATAATGAATAAAAATACTTTATTATTATATATTATTAGTATTTATTATTTTATTTTAATTATTTATTTCTATTACATAAATAACATAATTAATATTACTTAACTACTTTTTAATCAGTTGATCAAGGGAAGCGAGGAACTAGTGGTGTTCAGAACCGAACCAATAAAAAAATGAAAATCGATCCCAAAAATCTATATTTTTTGGATTTGATTTTTTTTCTCAATCGAGTAATTGAGTTCGATTTTTGGTTTGGAACTTTGAAATCGACCCAATATGTAAATAAAATTTATTATTAGATTATGAATTTTACTTTTTGTACCTCTTAAGATATACCAACGAAGAAAAATATCCCTCTAACCAGACACCCATATTCCAAATAACTAATTTGGAATGTGAAAATTGCATAATGAAGTAGCTATTATGGAATGTGAAAATTACTCATCCCTATTTGGTTCAATGCATTTTCTTTTAACAAAAAGAAATGAACTTAAAAAAAGGCATCATGCATCGAGTAAAACACTTGGAAAATATAATACATAACAAAGACAATAATTGGTTGTTGCTAAAATGAGAAGAGTTGCTTTTAATGGATAATCAGAAGAGTTTTAACAAAATAGTGTGATGAAAACACAAATAAACTTAGAATTAAAAAAATCTAAAAGAAATAAGAGGCTTGGAAAATAAAAAACCTTGAAGGAGTCACCTAGTGAAATGGTTTGTGTCAAAACTAGGCACATATGGAGCAATCCACGTAGTTCCACTTGAGCTATTTCTTGATTATTAACTCTCTTCATATGAAATCAAATTCAAATTATAGTAAAATTGAAGCACTGAATTTGCAAAATTGATAAGAATATGTTAGTGTACATAGAGAGGTTCAAGTAGAAAAGCTATCTGAAGTTAAATCCTAAACTTATATTTAGATGCAATGAAAAAAGTAGTGAACATATGCTTAAGATTGTCTATGGTAGAGTAGTTGTTTGTAGGGCCAATAGGAATAAGTAAAAAATTATTAGACTTGAACACCGAAAAAAGTTGAGCAGCAAAATGAATGAGTTCATAAAACACAACCAGAACTTCATGAATTTTAATTTATATCTTGCATTAGCAAACATTCAACACAATAATTGAATTATTAATCACATACCTAGAGCTCTACTTTTGGATATTGATCCAGGGTTGCATTATTCATAATACATAAGCTACAAATTAATACTTAACACACGTCTATAATGTTTCTGATGTAGAACATATAGTAACAATCTTAGCAAGCAATATACCCACCACACCTCTTGCAGTGGAAAAAGTTGTCCTTGCCTCTAGTTTTGTAAAATCAAATTATGTTAAGCAATGCATAATATGAAATATAACAGTTAGCACACTTCATTTGTTTAGATTAAGTGAATCAATTTAAAAGACCAACATTTACAATGAAGTCAAAAATTTATTCAAGTCACTAGTCTCAGGAAGAAAAATATCCACTCTTAGAATATGATACTATGAGAATATGACAACTCTTGGATCACTTAGACACACTTTAAAACTCCTAGCAATAATAATAATAATAATAATAAGACAATGTAATTATCAATTAAATCATGACATAACTAATTGCATTTTATAAATCAACTTATAATTATCAGGCTCAAAAAGAAAATTTAAAAAAAAATCATTTTTGGCATACTTTTTTGTAATCTCTAAAACCAAATCCAATGCAACTAGTGTTTACCAAGTCACGAGGAATATCAAATACATTGGTAACAACAATGACAATAACATTACTCCTTTTGACAACCTATCCCAGAGTTACAAACAAGTTAGAAAATAGCACAAAAGTTAATTTTCCAATTATGTTACAATAAAAATTAAGAATACATGCATAGAAACTAAATAGTATTAAACTATTCAGACTTTGTGAGTTGTGATGAGCATCCAGGAAATTTTATCAACTACAAGTTTATAATTCATTTACAGAGAATGAACTTCCATGCCTTGCTTCTTGGTTGATTTTGAAATCCCATTCCAATGAAATAAATCCAAAATAACCAAAATCATGGAAGTCTAATGTCTACCAATTACAAATAGAAATTCATTAATTAATCAATCATTAATTAATTAAGCAACCAATTGAACTATTGAAGATTTCTTTGCATAGAGGTGAAACAAATGTAAACCCAAGTAGATTTCTTTTTCTTTTCTCTCCCTATCCCTTGCTCAATAAATAAAAAATTTTCCTTGAACTCCCATAATTCTATTATGTTAATTTTGTTGAGCAGAGTTTGAATTTTAATTAGACTTCATTTTGAAGACCTATGCTGTAAATTTGGAGCTAAACCATCAAACTGAACTTGTTTTAAACTGGTTCTTATAATAAAAAAGGGAACGTGTAAACCGGATCTTAAACATTTGATTCAGTTCGATTCTCATCCACAAAAGCTACTGAGAAATTCTCCAACATGTAAAAAAGAACAATCACATACAATTTGATTCAATTACACTTCGAAGAAACATTTCACAAACGTGACAAACCCCATCAACATTGAATTGAACCCCTATTTTACTCCTTACAATCATAACACTTTTGTCTATACTAAATCACAAAAATTTTCATTTTAACAACTCCATGTATTGATATTCACTTCAATAATTTTGCATGTGAAACAAAAAAGGATAACCCAAAAGAAAAAACATAAAATTATAATGACACCGACACTTTCAATCTTAAAATAAGGTTTACAATTTCCCACAAATTTGATAATACCCATTTCAGTTTCTACGAAGCAATTCATAACCACATTCCAACTTTCGTTCATTCAAATTTAGAATAATCACAAGCAAGAAAGTGCAACTAAACGTGAAACCAAAAATCTCAACATTCACAACAACAAAAAATATATCAAAGACTCGGATAGTATATAATTTCATATAATCCAAAAACCTTAATTTTACTTGAAAAACATACTCGGTCTAATTTAAAGCAGCAATAACAACAATAATAAATTTAAAAGGCTTACAAAATAAATAAAAACCACAAAAACACGAAACGATAAGATCATAAAACATAGTCTTACATCTAAAAAAGTCTCCATCAACAACATCAACATCAGTGCCTCCTGGTGAAGGGGAAGCTTTGTTGAATAGGAAAAGGATCAACCTGTGTGATGTTGGGCGTTGATTCTGAGGGAATGAAGCGTGTTGAGGGTCTCCTTGTCGACTTTGATGTGGTCAATGTTGATGGTGGAGACGTTGAGGATGAAGTCCATGCGACACTCGTGCTCCTCCTTCTGGAGCTTGAGGAGACAACATGGGACGAAATGAGAAAGTGCACAAGAAAGAATGAGAGAGTGAAGGAGTGCGAGAATGATGAAATATTCTATTTCCATTGATTTTAGAGACAGTTTTTAAAAAATTGTCGTGGAACACTTGATTTCTATGATGATTTTTAAAAACCATCTTTGAACACTTGATTTTATGATGATTTTCATAAAACCGTCGTTAAAAAGTTTAAATTATTTACAATAACGTCATCGCATTTTGAATGAAGATGATTATGAAAGAATGCCTTAGATTCAACATCATTGAAGATAATTTTGGTAGTAGTAAAAGTTGTTTACTAACAATTATTTTTAGTTTAGGACATTATCTATTGATGACAAAGAAATCGATGATGCTGACAATGCAAGAGAAATAATTCTCAAAATTTAGTTAAGGATTTTGAGTTTGGAAAAGGAATCCTTTTGCTTCAAGTGAAGAATACAAGAATTCAAAACACTTATTTTGGGCGGAACTTAATTAGAACAATGTAAAAATGAAAAGAACTATGTTAGGATCCCACTTCTCAAGATAATTGTAAATTTACAAGAGTCACAAGAATATCAAGAAATAGAGAGATATTTTCTGAATTGCCTCGTACTATTGATTGACTGGTTTTGAATTACAATTTCAGCTACAACTAGCGGTTAGGGCATTTCGAGAGGCCCTAACTTCCCTCCTAACAGTCAAGAATAATTGCAATCTCAAATGTCTACTTTTCATCCCTATTACAATGGTTCATTCATCTATTTATACAACAAACTGACTAACCGCTTTTAAACTGAAATAACTGACTATCACAGACTCAATGACACAAGCGATTAATTGGAAAAGCATTCAACAACTTCATCATTCGTGTCTTCCACATCAACAGTGGTCACGTGCTTTCTCTGCTTCCTCCAATCATAAACCTTGAGACCTTGGGTCTCATCAATACTCCCCCCAATTTTAGTACCTTGTCCCCAAGGTTAGATTTTGGGAACTGTTGTTGGACAGACGCAAAATCCTCCCAGCTGTTTTTGAAATCTAGGAGCTGCTGCCATTTAACTAACACCTATAATGTGCCTCTACTGGATCTACGCCAATCAACTACATCTTCAGGTTCAACCATTAGTTCCCAGTCATCATTTAGAACTGTAGGGAGAGGTTGAGCATTGGGGATCGATTTTATTGCCTATTTCAGCAAGGATACATGGAAAACTGGGTGTACTTTGCTTGTTTCTGGGAGCAGCAGCTTGTAGGCAGTCTCTCCAATGTGTTGTATTACTTCAAATGGACCATAGAACCTTAGGCTAAGTTTGTCATTCAACTTCTTAGCCAAGGATCTTAATTTGCAAGGTTGCAGCTTAAGGTACACTATATCTCCCACCTAAAACTTAACCTCTGTGCTATGTTGGTTGGCGTGAACTCTGAGTCTATCCTACGCTTTGAGTAGATTATCCTGTAACTCGTTCAAGATAATGTCTCTCTCTCTTTTAATAGTTGATCCACTGCTTCCACTGTTGACACAAAGTTTCCCACCCTGAATATACAAGGTGGATCACAGCCGTACAATGCTTTGAAAGGTGTCATTCCAATTGAAGTTTTGTAGGTAGAATTGTACCAAAATTCTGCCCAATGCAACCATTTTGGCCATTGCTTTGGTTTAGGACTACAAAAACATCTCAAATATGCTTCCAAACACCTATTTGTCACTAAAGTCTGCCCGTTTGACTGAGGATGATATGCTAAGCTATAATGGAGTTTCGTACCTGATAGTTTGAACATTTCTGTCCAGAAATGACTAAGAAATACCCTATCTCTATCAGATACAATGGTTAAAGGGAAGCCATGCAATTTGACGATCTCTTTAACAAATAATGCAGCGACATCCTTAGCATGATAAGGATAGTTTATAGCAAATAAATGTGCAAACTTGGTAAGTCTATCTACTACCACAAATATAGTGTCTACGCCACATGCCTTTGGTAAACCCCTACAAAATCCATTGAGATATTTGTCCATACCGTAGTTGGCACCAGTAATGGTTGAATTAATCCTCTTGGAGCCAAGCTTTGTACCTTGTTTCCCTGGCAAACTGCGCATTCAGTCACATGCTTCTTAATCCTCCTCTTTATGCCTTCCCAATATACAGTTGCCATTGCCTTCTTATAGGTTCACAGAAATCCAGAATGCTCCCCATCTGAGAATTGTGGAACTTATGCAAAATTTGAGGAATAAACTTAGAGTCTTTGGCTAATAGTAACCTCTCATTAAAGAACAATCTTCCTCCTATCAATTTGAAGTCTACATGTGATTCAGGATTAATTAGTAGTTCTTGAATGATGTTGTGTAGTTTCTCATCCTTGTGCCATTCAACCTTCATCTTCTAATTTTGGTAGCTGCACTCTGGATATAGCATTCAGGCTCCCTCTTCTGGACAGTGCATTTGCCACCAGATTCTCCTGGCCTAGGTGAAACTGAATCTCGAAATCATAGCCCAATAATTTTGAAACCCACCTCTGTTGTTCCTCTGTTAGTGCCTTTTGTTCAGTGAGAAACCTCAGACTCCTTTGATCAGTTTTTATTACAAAATGTCTTCCTATTAAATAAGGTCTCTAGCTTTGCACCGCAAACACAATGGCCACAAGTTCTTTCTCATAAACCGATTTAGCCAAGCCCTTGGCTAAAAATCCTTGACTAATATAAGCTAAGGGTAGATTTTCCTGCATTAACACTGCTTCTATTCCCTTCCTCGACGTATCAGTAACAACGGTAAAGCACTTACTGAAATCAGGTAATGTTAACACTAGTACTGTACTCTGGCCTGTTTTAATTCTTCAAATGCCTTCTCAGCCTCTGTATTCCACTTAAAATTGTCCTTTTTCAACATATTCGTTAAAGGTCTTGCTATTTTGCCATAGTCTCGCACGAATTTTCTGTAATAGCCTGTCAAGCCCAAGAATCCTCTTAGCTCTTTGATTCTACTTAGTTTAGGCCACTCTCCCATTGCTTGAACCTTGCAAAAATTGATACTAACTCCTTTTTGCAAGATTATGTGTCCTAGATACTCTATTGTTGATTGCCCGAAGGTACACTTCTTGTAATTAGCTTGTAGCTTGTGTTTTCTCACCAACTTCAAAACTTCCCCTAGCTGTATCACATGGTTTAATTGGTTTTTGCTATAGATCAAAATGTCATAAAAAAACACAAGGGCAAACTTGCGTAGAAATGGTCTGAGGACATCATTCATCAACGCTTGGAAGGTAGAGGGGGCATTGGTTAATCTGAAAGGCATAACCAAGTACTCATAGTGGCCTTTATGCGTCCGAAATGTTGTCTTAGGAACATCTTCTGTCCGCATCTTGATCTGATGGTAGCCTAATTTTAAATCAAGCTTTGAGAACACTGTTGATCCTCCTATTTCATCCAGAAGCTCCTCAACCATTGGTATGGGAAATTTATTAGGCACTGTTACCTTATTGAACTCTCTGTAATCGACGCAGACTCTCCAGCTTCCGTCTTTCTTCTTGACCATGATTATTAGACTAGAATAGAGACTGATGTTGTGGCAGATTTGTCTTGCTCCAATCATTCTTGAACCTGCCTTTCAATCTCGGTCTTCTGGTAATGAGGGTAACGGTATGGTCTACTGTTAGGCACCTCGCTTTTGGACTTTAGAGTGATTGCATGATCTTGGCTTCGATTTGGTGGTAACTCGGTTACGTCGACAAAAACATCATGGAATTCCTCCAGCAAGGTCTCTAACTTGAGCAACTTCTTGTCCTCCGATAACCCTCCCTTTTCTTCTTGCGCCACCAAATAGCCTTGTTCTGCCTCTTGTAGTGCCTTGATCACAGATCTGAATGAAGCCATACTTCGGATTAGTGACGGTTCTCCTCGAATGGTCACTTCGTTTTCCCCCTTTTTTGTACTTCATTGTCATTTCTTTGAAATTTTCCTTTATCTCTCCTAGTGTCGTTAGCCAGTCCAACCCCAAGACTACTTCGACGCCTCCCAGTTTAAACAAGTGTAGATCTTGTACGATATGCTTCAGACCCCTTGACACTGGACGTGATGACCATCACCGACTTCGACCTTATACCTTGGTGGTGTCTCTGTTATAGTTAGTCCCAAGTCTCAGCCCAACTCCGATTTAATGAAATTATTTGATGCTCCACAATCAATCAATATCACCACTTGCGATCCCTTGATTTCCCCCTAGAGCTTCATTGTTTGAGTAGAAGTAAGTCCTATTAACCGTTGCATAGACAAGAGAAATTTAACATCACCTTCGATCTCCGGTTCCTCCATCATTTGTGGTTCTATTGTGATCGCGTCGTTGTCCTCAGGCTCGACATCTTCAATGATTAACATATACATCTTCTTTTACCCTGGACAGACTTGATTTATGTTCCACTTGCCTTCGCACGTGAAGCATAGCCCATTTTTCCTTCTCTGTGCGATTTCTTATGGTGGTAGTGTACGATTGTTGCTTCCTAAACTTTCTACGCTCTTCTCAATCATTGTACTTGTTGTTTGGTTACTGGTGGTCATCCCTATAGATCCAAACCCTCCTATTTTTGACCCATCTTGTGAATTGGGCTTTTTGGTATTTAGGCCCAATTGCCACGATGGCCCGTTTTGCCAATTTCCTCTATACGACAGTGTTTTTCCATTGTCACTTCCCTTCATTCCCGTCTCGAATAATGCTTCTTCCAAGAATGCTTGATTTTTTCATTCTAGTTTCAGAGTAACCTTGGTCATATCGGATACACGATATACTGGAAAAAGAAGATGTTCTTCTCTGATACTGGATTTTAATCCATTCAGTCATGAGTCTTTTAAGAATTCTTCGTCTTCATATTGCATCGTGCTCACTACCCTTTCGAAGTCCACTTGAAACTCCACCACCTTGCCCATTTGTCGGAGTGCGTATAAGGGCCTGAATGGATTGTCCATGGTTTCTGGTTGGAATCGATTCAATAATTCTCTTCAGAACATGTTCCACGTTGATTGTGGGTTGCACATCTCCCACCATTGGAACCACATCAAAGCACTTCCCTCCAAAAACACCATGATTGCTTCGATTTTTTTGTTGTCTTCAATATCGTTGATTCTGAAATATCGTTCCACTTTGCTGAGCCATGAATGAGCCTCGATCCCAACAAAGATAGGGATTTCTAATTTCCTTCTATCATTTTTCCGATGCCTTCTTCCATGATTGTCGGCTTCAGATCCATCAGATTCGTCTCCTTCGTTTCTGGATCTTTCACGTCTCCCTCGACGTTCATCACCGCCGTTTCGGATTTGAGTGAGAGTCGCGACCATTTTATCCATGCGACAAATCATTTCTGTAATGCTCGATTCTGTGGCAGCAAGTCGTCGCTGAGTTTCTGTCGTGACCTCGTCATTTTCGCCTCCTCCTTCTGTCGTGTTCTCCGGTCTTGAAGTCATGCTACGCGTGCGTGCCATCTCCCCTCCTCAAGATCGAAGGCTCTTATACCAATTGATAAGAACCTTGAGAGAACCACACCACAAAAGCTAACTATTGTAGTTGGAGAGCCCAAGGCCTTATAAACCCCACACTAGAATCCCATACTTCCAATGTGGGACTCCAAGTCCCATACCTTGCAATTGGATCCTAACATCCCCACCACACTCCGCAGCTCCGGTGCCCACACTGGCTGGCTGTGCACTAGCCCTTCGACTAGTCCCGAGCGAACACTGCAATGCTGGCGTCACCATCCGCGCCGCTCGTTTGCAGCTGAGAGTCATGCTGGAAGGCTCTGATACCAATTGTTAGGATCCCACTTCTCAAGATAATGGTAAATTCACAAGAATCACAAGAATATCAAGAAATGGAGAGAAACTTTCTGAATTGTCTTGTATTGTTGATTGACTAGTTTTGAATTACAATTTCAGCTACAATTAGCAGTTAGGACATTTCGAGAGGCCCTAACTTCCCTCTTAACAATCAAGAATAATTACAATCTCAAATGTCTACTTTTCGTCCCTATTACAATGGTTAAGTCATCTATTTATACAACAAACTAAACTGAAATAATTGACTATCACAGACTCAATGACACAAGCGATTAACTGGAAAAGCATTCAACAATTTCATCATTCGTGTCTTCCACATCAATAGTGGTCACGTGCTCTCTCTGTTTCCTCCTAACATAAACCTTGAGACCTTGGGTCTCATCAAACTACTTACCACAACATTCACCACAATGCAAGCATACTATAACCTCTCCTGTTAACTCTCAATGACAAATTTAATAAGAGTCTACATTGAACACAACTCCCTTGTAGTAATGAGATTTATATCGAAGAACTAATGTTAGACCTATCTAGTCTATTAGATGGTGTAGCGAAACTTGATAAAGAATATGCAGAAAAACCCAATACAGGTTTGGCTTTGCGTCCAGCTCTTCATCAATGTGTTAAATACATGGAAAGAGAGTAGCTTATTCGTTGGACGTGCTGTGGGCATACATGCTATATTGCTGCTTACCTAAACCTTGCTAATCTTGCTCATTCCAAACCTATTGGTGCATCGTTTCCGCAGTATCTTTTGTCAAAACTTGATGAGAAATTTTGTATTATGTAACATGCACTAGTATATTGTTTTTTAGTTTGTGCCCTAGTCCTCCTAAGTCCTAATCATGAATTTTCCTTTGAAGAAACAATATCTTAAAAATATTTAATTTTTTCACAAAAGTAAGGTAACATGCACCATATCTCATGTCATCTAGATTTTGTTAAAAATCCACGGTTTTTACCATATCTAGAAGCCAGTCTCATACACTTCTACACCTATTCATAAGTGTCGCATCACCAAACGCGAAAAAGCAAAAATAAAAAATAGAAAACAGCAGAATCTATAGTCAAACTATAGAGTATAGACTGAAGAATTTAATAATGAAACCCATCCATATATAATAGAGCCTCCTCCTTCAGAAATATGAAAAAAAATAAATACAAGTCTTTGTCTGAACAACCAGCTTTACTATTCACCTGTTCTTCTTCTTTCATCTCTCGCCTATCGAATTCGAACCCCACACAAGATCAATTTTTTAGGGCTCCTCAATCCTCTCTCTTTCTAATCTATCCCTCTTCTTCTTGGCTTGTATGAACCGCAATTAGGGTTTTACCTCTATTATCATTGTACAATTTAGAATTAGGCCCCTTTTTTGTTTCAATATTGTAAATTTGTTATTTTTTTGTTCGCTTAATTTTGATTTTTCAGTTATGATGTAAAAAATACAATAACAGCGATGCAATTGTTATCCTGTAATCTAGTTTCTACATCTTCGTCTCGCAATTGTATGTAAATTAGGGTTAGGACTAGGGTTTTTTGATATTTTTTTTGGTGTTTGATTTTGTGGGCATGGAGAATTCGCGTAGACCGTTCGATAGATCGCGAGAACCGGGTCCGAAGAAGCCCCGGTTGATGGAAGAGCTGGATCGGGCTCCGAATTCGGGTGCCCGACAGTTTCCTCAGCGACAAGTGGCTTCTGAGATCACCACGTTGTCGTCTGCAAGGTTTAGAACAAACGACAGAGACCTTGAAAGCAATGATTTTGGTCGCCGGGGCGGTGCCGTTGCTGGTGGCGGCGGTTATCAGCCGCAGCCACTGCCATTTCAGGAGCTTGTGGCTCAGTATAAGGCAGCTCTTGCAGAACTTACTTTCAACTCGAAACCGATAATTACCAACTTGACTATCATTGCAGGGGAGAATCAAGCTGCGGAGAAGGCCATTGCAGCCACTGTTTGTGCTAACATTCTAGAGGTGAACTTAGTTTACAGTACTGTGCAGCTGTTTCTCTGTTCAATTGTTTTTTTGCTAAGGTTATGTAGCCAACTGCTGATTGAATTGAATTGTTGTAACATACTTCGAATAGAAAGGAAAAAACGTGACTTTTTTTTTTAATGTTGGCGTTCCTGATGTTGTGATGAATGGTGTTGTTTATTGTCATGGTATGTGATGTGTGACAGTATTTTGCGGAGAAAGTGACAAGGGTACCGTGTATTGTAATTTTTGCAATTAATGGAATGTGGTGGTTTAGTGTTGTAACTGTTGCGGGAGTTGCGTGGTGATGTGTGGGAAGAGTTGCCATTGCCATGTGAAGACATCAAATATTTGCAAATGGGCTTTATTATGATTTTCCAATTTCATTTCATTGGTCCACTCAAGGCTTTTATCTTCGAGTTGGCTTTGGGTTGTATTCTATCTCTACTGTGTAGGAAGGGTAAAACATATATAGCTTTACAGTTAAAATGAAAACGGAGTGAAAAAAATTATCATTTTGTAATTTGCAAGATTATTGCAGTCTGGTAATCCATTGGCAACTGACAAGCAGCATCATTAGAGTGGTATACTGCAGTTGTCCTGGTATTTTCTTGACTTTGTATGCAGAGGGTGATATAGATCTTTAAAAGAATTTAATTGAATACAGTGTATGAGGAAAAAAAATTACCAATGCATTGTTGCCAATCTCAATAAATGTTCTCTCACTCTCTCTCTCCCTCTTCGTGTCTTATATTGTAATATACATTGTAATTGTACAGTATTTTGGCACTTCTCTTGAAAGGGTACTTCTCTTTGTATATCACCAGCCAATGCATCCTTTCAAGTCTTACCTCTCTGGTTTATGTTTCTTTTTAGGTTATGGGAAAATACAGTTTACCTGTATTTTTTGGGTGGTGGTGGTGGTTATATTTTAGAGAGGGACTTTGTTTAGCCAAGTTGTACAAAGACATTATATTTTTATCATTTCATTTTTGCACTAGTAGATTTGCTTTGATTGAGGGCGTTGCATGTAGCATGCAACTTATGATAACAGAGATGTATCCCTCAATTTGAATCAGATGGCAGAAGGAGCAAGTTGGTATTTATTATGATCTAGAAGATTGGACAACATTCGTTTTGTAGGAATTCAGATTGTGATCAAGACGTTTCATATTTGTTGAGTTTCCAAAGACTACTGTAATACATCTTTTACATTATTAAGGCTTTTCATATATGTTGTACTAGTTCCATGGAGTGCAACATATGATCTAAGGAATGGAATAACTAACAATTTTGAAAAGGCATGACATTGTATGGAAACTTTTATGTAATTTTAGATCCAATTGGTAATGATATACTATTCCTGGATTTTGATTTTATTTGCTGCTGTTTTCCTTGTGTGAGTTGTATATTATTGGTTTCTGTTACTTTTCATAACATATGTCAGGCTGTCTTTTTCTTGTTCTTTGGTCATTAATTTTCTTTTTGTTATACTAAAAAAAGGTCCTTTTTCATGAATTGTGTTGATACTTTTCCAGGTTCCTAGTGATCAAAAGCTGCCATCACTTTATCTCTTAGACAGTATTGTTAAGAATATTGGGCGGGATTATATAAAATACTTTGCTGCCAGGCTACCTGAGGTCAGATATTTATTCTTCTCTTAGCCAGTTATTGATTTCCATTTATCTTCTCTATTATAATGTGCTTCTTATATGTGTTTTTATGATAGTCTATGATGAATCTGTCAGATTGTTATGTCATGCAAAATGTACTCATGTCCTGCATGTCATAAGATATCTTTTCTGATTTTAGATGTCTATTTTTAAGTTGGTAGTTTCTAATTACTCCTTTACATTTTAGGTATTCATCAAAGCATACAGACAGGTTGATCCTTCTGTCCATCAAAGTATGAGGCATCTTTTTGGAACTTGGAAAGGAGTCTTTCCTCCTCAGACCCTTCAGGTTATTGAGAAGGAATTGGGCTTCACTCCTGCAGTCAATGGCCCATCTTCTGCTTCTGCTACACTCAGGAGTGATTCACAGTCACAACGTCCACCTCATAGTATCCATGTGAATCCCAAATATTTAGAAAGACAGCGTCTACAGCAGTCCAGCAGGGTAGGTGAAATGATTGCACCTCAAATTTATCCTTCAAAGTTTTAAAACATTGATTTGATTGGGATAGGTCTAACCATGATGCAAATACAGAATTTATGTTGATGAATTGGCACTTTAATTCATTCCTTGCATGATGAAACTGGATTGGAAGGATGACTTGATATCATATTTTTAATTATGTTTGTTGATTGTTGGGACACCACAATATTAATGCAAACATTGTATTCTGTATTGAACCTTTCCAACAGACCAATTTACACACCTTTATCCTCCTTATCATCCATGAAATTTGGCTGGCAATTTGTCTTGTGGGATATCTAAGACAATTCCACTCTATACAACTAGTCAACCAACTCTAGCCTGGAAGCATAAACTCTTCCCCCCAGTTGGGATGGGTTTGTTATAGAGCCAACTTCTTATACCTGTCACTGTTCTTAGTGTTCTATTATCCATACAATGCCGACCTTACAAAGATGATAATTTAACTGTTATACCAATAGACATTCTGTCTTGTTACTATAGGTTGCCATATTATTTCTTATTTCACATCTCCATTGCTTAATTTTTTTGGCATCTACTTTCTCTGTCCTAAAGACTAAAGGAGTTGTTGATGATATCACTGGAGCGATTTCAAACTCAAATGATGACCCAGAGATGCCTGGTAGAACTTTGGGCGTTGGACGACCATGGGTGGATCCTAGTGTTACTGTTGACATCCATTCACGTGAAGTAAAATTTCTTTGCCCTTATTTTTTTCACTCTGTCAGTTTTCATGATTTAATGTGATAATATACATTACAGAATGAGCAACGCGCTCGCAGAGATGCATTCAATGATTCTGTTCCGGAAAAGAGCATTGGTGCATCCTATGGAAGCAATGAATATGGTTCCAATATTTCAAGGAATTTGGGCTTGGGTATCAGCCGACCTGGTGGTAGGGTGACTGAGTCAGGACATGACAAAAGTTGGTACAGCAAATCTGGTGTCGTTGCAGGGACCATGTCTGGGCAAAGAAACGGTTTAGGTCTAAAGTATAGTTTTTTGAATACTGAAGCACCAAAGTCCATGATTTTGGATGTGCATCATCAACCTACACAGAACATAAGTAGCACACGTACCAGTGTGATCTCTGCGAGCTGGAAAAATTCTGAGGAAGAGGAGTACACATGGGATGAGATGAACTCTGGCCTGACTGGTCATGGTGCATCCACTGTTAGCAACTTGAGCAAAGATAGTTGGACTGCTGATGATGAGAATTTGGTAAGCTTGGTAGAATTTGGTGATTTGGGTATCAGACTGATGCAGAACAGAACTGGGACAATATTAAAAACCAAGATTTGGTTGAAAAATTCTATATAAAATTGAGTTTTGAGATAAAATAATATGCCAACTGTACGTGGCCAGGACACCCTACTTTATACAACCAAGCTTCAAAGACTCTTAAAAAATTCTAATAAAAAGAAGAAAAAGAAATGAAGTCCTACCTAGATTTGGAATTGCATATCCCGGGAGTCTGGGACCCAAACAACATGACCCTTAATGACTGACAGTTAAACCCTAAATCCCTACAAACACAGATCCCTAAATTATTGTCTCATCAGTTAATACAATAATCCTGGTTTTATCTGCTCATTTTGCATTGTCAATAATAGTATGTAGCACATTATTGATATATTATGTATATATTTTTCTCATGTGCAGGAAGTTGAAGATTGCCTCGAAACCGGAAATCCTTTTCGGGCTAATGTTGATAGAGAAATGTCCATTGAATCTCAAGCCACTGAAAAGAAACAATTACCTTCATCTCATCATCATCCATCACTATCATGGCAATTGCAGGAGCAGCAATCTATTGATGTATTGAATCGGAAGGCGGGTCACTCGGACAGATTTGTGTCCACACATGGTGCCATACCAGCCAATGCAAATTCTTCTGCTGCCAGTATGGTAAATCGGCCTTTCCTGTCAAATGCAACAATAGGATTGCCAGGAATTGCAGGCCAATTTCATTCTTTGGGAGCTAAAAACCCTTCAGGGCAGTCACCTTTGCAACAAAGGTCTCCATCACCGCCAGTAAGTGTGCACCCTTCTCATCCACTGCAAAATTTGGCTGAGCAAGACCTTCCCCAGGATCATAAAGCATCTCAATTTCTGGGAGGTCTGCAGAGCCAATATATTAAAGATTCTTCACCCGCCCCTCCTCCTAGTATTCAGGTTGGTAACTTACAAAGGTCACAACTGAAAAACTTGCAGGGTCCTTTCTCTTCAATGACTTTTCAGGCAAGGCATCAGCACCAATTGGGCTCTTCTCACAATGAAGTTACTGTTAAGACTGAGAAGCCACCCTTGTCCAAAGTGCCTTTAGCCAGAGAAACTAAAAGTAGTCTGGATACTGGGAATCTTCCATCTCGGTTTGGGGTTCGGCCTTCACGGGCAGGTGGCCCTTCCCCTGCCACATTAATTTCTTCAGTATCCAAAATTGCATCACCATCTTCATTAGGTCCTACCAGCGATAATGTATCTGTTCTTCCAAAAATGCCTCTAAGAAAGGCTGGACCACCTAGGGCATCTACTCTACCACCAGCTTCCTCTAATGTCAGCAGTGCCTCAGCCCAGACATCAAGTGATACCAATAATGCCTTAAATCCAATTGCAAACCTTTTAAGCTCTTTGGTTGCAAAAGGTTTGATATCTGCAGAAACAGAGTCACCAGCTAAGGTGCCTTCAGAGGTTCTTACTCAATTGGAAGAACAAAGCGATAGCATTACCACCACTAGCTCTTTGCCTGTGGCTTCTGTGTCTGGTTCTGCCACTGTCCCAGTTCATTCTACCAAAGATGAGGTAGACGACACTGCAAGAACGCCTATATCATTGTCTGAATCAACCAGCCCAGGAATCAGAAATCTCATTGGCTTTGAGTTTAAGCCTGATGTAATTCGAGAATTCCATTCATCTGTAGTTAGTGGATTATTTGATGATTTTCCACATCAGTGCAGCATATGTGGCCATAGGCTTAGATTCCAAGAACAGTTCAATAGACACTTGGAGTGGCATGCCACAAGAGAACGTGAAGAAAATGGTTTAATTAGTGCATCTAGATGGTATCTGAAGTCAAATGATTGGATTCTTGGCAAGGCTGAGTATCCATCTGAGAATGAGTTTACTGATTCTGTAGATACATATGGCAAAGAAGCAGACAAAAGTCAAGAGGATGCTATGGTTCTAGCAGATGAAAAACAATGCTTGTGTGTGTTGTGTGGTGAGCTATTTGAAGATTTTTACTGTGAGGAAAATGGTGAGTGGATGTTCAAAGGGGCTGTTTACCTGGCCAACTATGATAGCAAAAGTGAGATGGGAATTAGAGATGTGAGTACTGGAAAGGGTCCTATCATTCATGCAAGTTGCTTATCAGATAACTCAGTTTCCAGTGTGCTCAAGATGGTAAGGCTTATTACTTGATTTATCTGGACAGAAATGGGGTTATCTAGTTTAAGTTCAAAGCTTCATTCTATCCATTTGAAAGAGTGGATGTATTTTAAATTTTTTGTCGCTAGGCTCTGATATCTTGGTGGGAAGATGAGCATTGAAATTAAACTTGCCCTGTTACCAGAACAATGCAAATGGTGGGCCTAGGCCTTCTGTTTCTTAAGTTAAAAAAATTGTATTTCGTTATTTCCTTTTCATTATCTGGCTTCCTTTCCCCCCACTATTTGCTTAGTTTGAATTGAAGGACTCTCATTGCTGATAATATTTGGACCGGTTATGTTTTGCAGGGACAGGATTAAAGCAAGTTTAGAACATTGGAGCTCTGTTGTAGCAAGAACTTGGAAGCCGAGTGAACCCAGGTTTACTTTGCATTTACCAAATCTGATGGCTCTTGATGCTAAGTTTATTTCTCTAATTGGGTTCTAGAGCTGTCAAACAAATTTTGTGCACTTTTTTGTTTTTTTGTTTTCCTTAGTTTCTTTTGTAATCAGGAAGAAGAGGAAATTCCTTGGTGTTCAAAGTATATAAATGCGATAGTTTTTGCAGCTCAACTTTTGCTCATTGATGTGGTTGCATAACTTCATTTTAAATGAAGTGGATTTTTGTTTTCTGAACAGCACCTAGTTGTAATATGGAGCAAAGCACTACGGCCACAGTGATCGCAAATGTTGGATGAAATTCTCTGTATCATTGGAATCGCTTCCCTTGTACGTGTTTTCCTTAACCCTCCTAATATCAAATTTCAGTTTATATGAACAACAATGGATCTTGGTTTTAGTTTTTCTTGCCGAGTACTGAGATTTTCCTTTTTGGTGGTCAATAAAGAAAAAAGACGTGCATTGCCGAGCCATTATTGTTTAATGTTGATTCTGCCAAGTACACCATTTAGTTGGAGAATTAGGTACCCTGATGAATGATACTCGCACAACGTTTTTGTACAAGAAATTTCTGCAACGCATTGTTTGCGTTTTGATTTTGTTGCCATTTACTTTTGCTACCGTCACATTTCTCCCTGTTCCTTGCTTTTTTTTTTTTTTTTTTTTTTGCATTACTTTCTGCACGTTATAATTTGAGACTTACTCAGTCGCGTGCGAGGTTGTGTTTCTTGTAGACGTGCAAGAAGCATTTTTGTAAAAATAAGTCACTAAGCTAAACAAAATGTTTATTAGAAGATGATTCATTAGTCATCTACGTGCCTAATCTTGTTATCAATCAGTTAATGAAACTATTTCACAATGCCTTGTGTCATAAATACACTCATGAACAGATTTTTTTTTTTAAACTACGGGCTTGTTCCCCAAATCATTTACTAGTGGTGCTTGCTTGTGTTTGATGCAACATCAACTCATGGGCATCAAGCTCCGTAAGGTCCAATAGTTTAACAATTAGTTTGATGAGTTCTGTTAGAGAGGAATTCCGTAAATAAAAAAAAAAAGTATTTTTCGTCCTATAATTTAGCATTTTTTTTGTACTTGTAATTTTTATTTATTTGTTTTTGTAAAATGTGTTTGATTTGTTTTTCATCTTTAAAATACTATATATAGATAACATTCTTTCACTGTTTAAAATATTTTTTTTACTATTTAAAGTATTATCTAAAGCTTTTTAAAGATGAAAAATAAAATAAATATATTTTGTAACTAATAAAATGAAAAAAATATTTATAAAAACGAAAAATATATTAAAACCTTTTATTTTTTGGTGTGGAAAAAGTTATCCTAATTATGTATCTTACATGAAGACGAAACAAACAGCTTATCGTGTTCTATTTTTGCGGACAAGTGGTGTTATATGAAGGTTAGAAGCTTTAGAGTAACAAAATCTTATTTCTTATAAACAAACACATCACTAGATGGACTCGTTGAAAAATCCATTTACCATGGCCATGACGGTGCTAACATCGAAAATACTTATTGTTTGGGCGAAATATCCATGATGATTGTATTTACTCACAATTACGTAGGAATTATATAGATAGTTTACACGATTGTGATTTGTGAATATACCTAAATCGTAGTTCATATATATCTCGAAAACCTTATGTGACGATATCAACACCTATCCTTAGCTGATATAATTGATAATTCCCTTGTTCATATTTAATGACAGGCACAACTTGAACCCCCGCAGAAACAGAACATGGATTTATTGGTTTTATATATAGGGATTCATACTTAATACTCTGTCTTTGAAGATTGAATCAAGGTGTAAGTTCAATTAATTCAAGGTTTATGGTGTTGGGTGTAGATGTAATCCAAGTGAGCCTCCACCATCATCCTTCTGCTAATGCATTCTTCATCCTTCATATAGCACTCCGCTGATCCCATGAGCTGTATGAAATGGCATCCAATTAGAGAGAAAGAAAGAGTGCAAATACACTATGAACCATTTAGTTTGGGAAAATGTTTTCTGATTTTATTTTTTGGTTTGTTTTAAAATAAATTGTATAGAAACTAGTGAAATAGAAATGAAAACAAATTAGAAGGAAACAAGACATTTTTATAATTAAAAGTGGAAATACAAAATATAAACAAAATATTTCACAGGCCATGAAGAAGCCAATCAGGTCAGGGTATTAGTTATAAACTGTGTGGAAGTGGGTAAGTAACATGCAAATAGGGAAGGGCTAAGCATTATATGTATTCTTACTTCTTCCATATCATCTTTTAGCTCATCAGATGATTGAGGAAAAGCGTTTTCATTGATCTTCACTTCCTTCTCACCTGTATCAAGTTCTTCCAACCTCAGGTGAACAAAGACAAATTTGTAAAAAAAGAAAATACATAATAATATAATACCATGTCATGTACTTACCTTGTTTTGGACCTTTCAGTGGTTCAAGGAGATGGGCAGAAGCAAAGAAAGAGGAAAGAAGGAGAACAAAGAAAAACAAACCAATTTGTTGCTTCATTGGGTCAATATTAAGGGAATGAGAGAGACCAATATAGAGGTATCAAAGCAAAAGAAAATAAGCAAGCATGCCTCAAAGAATGTTTGAAGAAAGGAATAAATAAATGAAAGAGAGAGGTAAGACGGGTTTGCATGAAGATGTCTAAGTGATGCGTAATATTCACTAGCTACCTGATGACTAATTTTTGTTTGATTAATTATTTTTATTGAATTTTTCTTTTCGATCATATTTTTTGAATCTAAGAATTTATTTAAGAAGAGCTAGTCCAGTACAACTCGTCCTAAAGACTTAAATGGTTCTAAGTAGGGGTTTGAATCATGTGGAGAGCCCCCACAAATTAGAAGCACCTTCATGGGACCGACCCTACGCATTTACCATCTTTGTCTTTTAACTCAAAACCAACAATGGCACCAACCTTGGTCGTGATGTACGTAGTAAGTAGCCTCTTCATTCTTCATGTGATAAGAGCATCGCATCATTTCCGTGTACAGAACATCACCGTTTATCTCAGTATGAAGACACAGGAGAATAAGGATTGTCATTTTCATAGTGGTCCAAAACGGAGCTACAAAACAAAACGAATTAAAGTGACCACCATAGTCAACAATGAAAGACGAGTTACTCATACTCAAACGGTGTTCTGCACCCTTTTTCTCCGTATCTTCAAAATGGAAAAAAAAAACTGAAAAATCTACCGAGTGTGAAAAGGCTGAGATCACCAATACGTATTTATTATGTATGCAGTGGATGTAGAGCACCAATGTTCCATATTTCTCTGCCGACAGCTGTTTCCCTCTTCATACCATTGGTTTTCATTTTCGTATTTTTAAGTATGTTTGTTGATAGATTCTGTAAAGTCAAATTTAATTCACTATTGAAGTGATTCTGTTGGAATAGTAAGTTTGATACAAGAAAAGAAAATACATTTAACTTATTATCTACTATTTGTTTTCATGAGAGATATAAAATTGATTTGACGGTGAATTTGAATTCTTCTATTAATAAAAATTATTAAATAACTAACAACTAGTATTTATTGATAAAAAAATTATTTTCTTTAAGCAAAGATTTTATTGATAAAATTATGAATAAGAGTCACCAAACAAAGAGTGAAATTTAGGTAAATTTTTTATTTTTAATAAATTTTAGTTAATAATAAAAATGTGTTTAAAAGAGTGTATTACAAAAAGAGAAATAAAAATCATAATATTTAATGAGTCTCAGTCTTATTTAACGATTTCTTTGTTAATTTCATAATTTTGAAAATATTTCAATTAATAAAAAAGAATGTGTACGAAAAAATGTATTGCTAACACTCAACATCACTCCTCAAAATCTGTAGTTTTACTAAAATCACATTTATCAAAAAGATAAAATCAATTATGATATTTCTTACTATGAAACTAAAATACACTAAATTTTCAACTTTCAGTAATCTTCTTTTATATAAATTTTATATGTATGCAAACACATATATAAACATTTCAAACAAATCAGATAACATTAATTTATTTATTCTTTAAAATATACCAATGATATCAATAGTGCTATTACTATAGCAGCATATATTTCTTTATGTAATGCATCCTTGTCATGATCAACATACCAGACAATTTTATTTACAGTGTCCCAAACAAGTCTTGAGCAGGAATGAGACAGCCACTTCCCAATGATATGAAAGTTTTTGTGATCAAACTACAAGCAGTAAGAAGAGGACAAAGAGAGTTAGAAAAACTGAGTATATGGCTGACATGTTGGACCGCTGATTAATTGTTCGATTAGGGAGAGTGTTTCCCTTTAGTAAAGTTGTATTCTTATCTGCACATAAAAGTACTGTTATATAATTTTGCTTTAGTCCTATCTATCGAAAAGGCTGTAAAATCATGTGAAACTTACGATGACATGCATCATCATGTGCAATGTGCATTGCACAAAGATGTTTGTATAGATTTTTTTTACCCAATTTTATAAATGTGTGTGCGGTTGTGTATAAATCAAGCTTTTAACCCCCACTCCCTAAAGAAAAAACTTAAGAGAGATGTTCATAAAAATTCTAGTTGGCTAAATACTACTATTATATTTAGCATTTAATACACAAGAAACAAAAAACATATAAATTTCTCAGGCTTAAAGTATCATTCTTAAGTCTAAAAGGTAAAATAATAGAAGGTGATTTTCATTCACTGAAGCATCTGATTAGGCTAGTTAGTTTACTGAAGAATATTGACAAATATTATTAACATCCAAAAAAGCGACCAACTAATTGACTCCAATGATTCAGATATGAACTCAATAGCTGCTACGTTATCAATTATTGTAGTCCGAACCTCAGCTTAAAAACAAAAATTGTGGAAGACTGGGTAGAGCCCACACTAATAAAACTATAAAAGCATAACATGTACACGGTTATTTGGAGGAGCTCTCATTTTTTCATATCACTTTTATTACATTCTATTAGTTCTAAATACTTATGATCTAATTATGTTCAATATTTAAACAATAAACAATTAGATCGATCAATGCAGAATTGAATGACTGGTTGTATAACACCTGGATGAGCTGGAGAGATATTGTTAACAATAATCAATCTCGGAATTGAAGTGGATGATTGAACAACTGAATGATCTTTCTCAGAAATAAAGTCTCTAGATTGATCACTTCCACTAATCAAGTCATTCTCAAGAAATTTAACATTTTTTGATTCCACAATCCTAGTACTGTGAGATGGACAGTAAAATCTGTATCTCTTAAACCTTTCAACATATCCAATGAAATACCCACTAATAGTCCTTGGGTCAAGTTTCTTTTCTTGTGGGTTATAAACTCTGATCTCAGACGGACATCCCCAAATGCGTACATGTTACAAACTCGGCTTCCAACCTTTAAATAACTCAAATGGCGTCTTTGTAACAACCTTAGTTGGAACTCGGTTTAATATGTACACTGCCGTTTTTAGTGCTTCAGCCCACAATGACTTAGGAAGCTTGGAGCTACTAAGCATACTTCGCACCATATCCATTAATATTCGATTTCTTCTTCCTGCTACACCGTTCTGATCTGGAGAACCAGCATGATGTATTGGGCAGCTATCCCATGCTCTTGAAGAAACCTTGCAAATGGACCAGGCGCTTGCCGATCTTCAATGTATCTACCATAATATTCTCCACCTCTATCTGATCTCACGATCTCAATTTACTTACCACATTGTTTCTCTACTTCCAATTTAAATACCTTAAAGGCATCTAATGCTTCATACTTATTATTAAGCATGTAGAGATACATGTATCACAAATAATCATCTATAAAAGAGATGAAATATTTCTAACCATACGCGTCTATGTCTGGACAACAAATATCTGTATGTATTATTTCTAATAATTCGGTACTCCTCTTGGCACCTTTCTTTGACTTGTTAGTCTGCTTTCCCTTAATGCAGTTTACACAAGTCTCAAAATCAGTAAAATCTAGAGTACTAAGTACTCCATCATGTACCAATCTCTTAAGTCTCTGAATGGAGATATGTCCTAATCTCCAATGCCACAACATAGAGGAATATTCATTCACAGCACATTATTTCGTGCCAACATTAACATGCATAGTGTTGTAAGTGGTGTCATTTTGCAAATTAATATAGAAAAGACCATCAAACAATGCACCATTCCCAACATACTTAGATTTTTAAAACAAACTGAAAGATGTCTCATAAAATGAAAAGGAATAATCAAAAGGTACTAGTCTCGAAACTGAAATTAGGTTATTAGAAAAATTAGGAACATAAAAAGTCTTTTCTAAATTCAAAACAAAATCACTACTTAAAATCAAATTGTAGGACCCAATAGCCTCCACAAGTGAACTCATCATACTTCCTAAATAGATGCATAACTCACTTCCCACTGGCTTCCTTAAGTTTTTCATACCTTGCAAGGTATTTGAAACATGGATTGTAGAACCAGAATCAATCCACCATGTGTTATGATTAATATTAATCATATTAGATTCATAACAAACTAAAGAGGTAGACATACCTTTCTTTTCAAACCATAGTTTGAACTTTGAACAATCTTTTTTCATGTGTTCCTTCTTTTTACAGAAAAAACACTTGAATTCTTTCTTAATTCCAGCTTGAGGTGGTCTTTTACGACTTCCATTGTTCTTATGACCTTTTTTATTATCCTTCCTTTCAGTTGTCATAAGAGAACTCTCTCCTTGTTCCAACTGCAACCTCCCCTCCTCCTGAACACATATGGTCATGAGTTCATTGATAGACCATTTATCTTTATGTGTGTTGTAAGAGATCTTAAAGGGACCATATGATGTTGGGAAAGTATTTAGAATGAAATGCACCAGAAAGGAATCAGACATGTCCACCTCCAGAGTTTTAAGTTGAACCGCAATGTCCCTCATCCGCATGATGTGCTCACGCACACCCTTCAAAGTAGTGAGCTTCATGGAAAAAAATTTCATTATCAGGGTACTAGCCAATGCCTTTCCTAAAGTCTCAAACTGTTCATCAATGGACTTCATGAGTACTTTCACATTATCATACTGTTCAATTGAGCCCCTAATACCAGTTAATATTTTTGTTTTAATGAACATCACACAGAGTTGGTTGGATCTTTCTCATTTCTCATACAGATCCACCTCCTCTGGTTCACTATTCTCTGTAATTGCTGATGGCTCAACTTTCCTGATAGCATAATCAATGTCCATATACCCCAACTTTAGAAGAATCCTTTCCTTCCAGATAGGGTAATTATTCCCTTTCAATTTCGGGATATCAATTGTATTAATAGGTTGTATAGCTGCAAAATTATTCAACATATATGCTTATTATTAAAATTTGAGACAAAATAAAATAATGTATCATGATTTACCAATGTAAGTCATGCTCAAAATTATGAATTTAGCGACATAAAATTTGCCTGTGGGCTAAAATTTTAATTCAATTAAATTCATATAAAAATCATGATAAAACTATTTTATTATGTTTCTTGATTCCTATGGACAAGTCAAGAAATATAATTTAATATTTTATCATAATTAATCATATAAAACTATAATAGAAATTCCTGTGGAATAATATCTATTATATTATATATAACTAATTACAATTAATATTATTTACCTTATGTAATCTAGATGCTCTTAATATATAATTTGAATAATTAAAGTTGTTGTGACTAGGCTTTAATCAATTAAATTATAAAGATCACAAAATATTCTCTTATTTTCAAAATTAATTTTATTGTAATTAACCATAAACAATAAAATTAAATAATTAATTATTCAGATTAATTAACTTAATATTATATGTATAGGGAAACATAAATTAATACACATAATAAAATATAAAAATAAATTATGTGAATACATATCATACATTATCATTTATTCAATTGACAAAATGCTCTCTACATCTAATTAACCAATATTAACCAACACATTCAACTAAGAAGGATTTTTTTTTTTTTCATTCTTCACTTTTTGCTGTTAAAGTAATTCAACAAATTTTACAAGGAGTGTAAAAGTGATGCGAATCGAACATTATTCTATTTAATGTTCTTATCCAACTATATACATAGAGAGTTCAAGACAGAAATAAATATTGCCACAAAAGGTTGAATTCTTACATCATAACAAATAAAGCTTTGCTATTTGATGCCAATTGGCACTTGCCCCAAATGAAAGTTATGCAACTTGTGGCAACCCCAAAAGGTCATTCTATTCACAAAGAGTGCTAGCAGAATATTTTCTCACATACTCTTTGAACATTCTTTTTATAGCCGAATGAAATTCATGTCGATTAACTAAATGACCGGAATTCAACTCTTTATTTAATCGATCACACTTCTTATTTAGTGGAATTCACATGGAGACCATCCAATCATAAAGTTATCAAAGAGTAGTTGTTATCATATCTTTACAACATATCATGATTCATGACTAGAGAGTTGATTCTATACTCAAACTATGCATCCTATGACTATGATCTTTTGCTAAACGGGTGTGTTAAATCTTAAAGCACAAGAACAGAGTTCAACCCAAAAATAAAAATAAAAAATATGTTTTTCAGCAAAAGGAACAGGGATCACATCTGCGGGGATGAACATCATACTTGTTGATCCTATACCCAACAAACCTAAAAATGTGTATACATAAACAGCAAGAAAGATACACAATAGTTAATTGGGGGAATCAAATCCAAGGAGAAGCCAGGAAAACTGTAAAACGGAAGCCCTTGCCTATATCCAGGGGTGAACCCAAGATTTAATTTAATGTATAGGGGCCAAAATCAATTTTTTTTTCTTCATTGGAAAGATAGAATAAAATAAAAATATAAGCATTAAAATTCAGACAAAATATTTACATATTTTCTAAAAAGGTCTAAGAATATATAATAAAGAATAGAGACTATATTTACATAGAAGGTATTAAATATATTTTAAAGACTTAAAAATTACAAATGACAATTTTGAATTTGACATGCCACCAAGATTTAAAAAGTTTTTTTTAATAAATTTATAATAAAAATGATATTTATGTTAACCATATATTTTTCCGGTAATATTAACTATTGATTGTGTGACCATATTGAAATATTTATGAATTTACTTAATTTAAGAGTTTAATGATCATGTACGGATGACATCCCATCACAAATCATCGTTTGATATAACTTTTAAAATAAATAACATAAAAGTCAATAATTTTATTATACACACTAAATTAAAGGAGATATACCAAACCATATTTATATGACATTATCACAATATTATTATTAATATTTGCTTAATAACGGGCCTTCACTTGAACAGGATAACTTAAATATTGAGAATATTAAATCATATATATGACATTATCACAATATTATTAATATTTTACTTAATAACATGTTAGCCACATATAGTATTACCTAATTAAAAAGCTAAATGGCAAAATGTCAAGGGGGCCAATGCCCTCCAATAGTACTAAACGTAGGTCCGCCCCAGCCTGTAGTACCTGTACGAGTTCCGTCAAAAAATCAGATAGAGTCCCACCAAAAGAAACCAAAATATAGGTGTTAAAAGAGGGTATTCTTAAGCACAACATTAAGTTTTGTTTATTATACTCAATCAGAATTCCCAAGACTCTGTTTTTGTTTTGTGAGAACAAAGAGCTAAAAACTCAACTAAAAGCCACGAAAAAAGCTAAGAGAAGCTAAATCTGCAACAAGAATAGACTCAACGGAACAAAAGAAGGAGCTGATTCAAACATCTTCAATGGAAAGACCATGCTTATACAAGGATTAATCACAAGCTGTGCTAGCACATACCTCAAGATTCTTAATTTTAATTTTTAAACACAATACTCAGAAGCTTATTTTAACCAAAGTATTATGCTTGAAAAATTGCGTGTCCATATATTTGGATGTGTGGTGTATAATGCTTCAAGAAAAAGAGATAGGTGGTTGAGGGATAGTCCTTGAGACCAGTGAAAAAGGAACTTACAAAGCAGAAATAAAAGCACTAGTTTCAGTAAGAAGGAAAGCAACACTAAATTAAGCTACTTCTTGTAGTGCTATCAACAGAATCATGTTGACCAGGTTGTAATATTTCGTTTTATTCCACTCTAATTTCTGCACATAACAATGACCAGTTTTGGAAAGTAGTTTCAGATCAATAGCTATTGCACTTTCCTAGGTGCATGGTTTATTCATTTTATTATTAAGAGAGCTAACAACTTCCAAAAGAATTGCTACAATTCACAAAAACATAATTGATTCCCTTGTCTGTTTGTAGAATGGAGCCTTTCGCCATTGACACATAATATGAATTGGCTAATATAACAATTCACAATTCTCGGCACTTAGCGTTGTTAAAGCATTATAATAAACTTAGACTAAAAAAAGACACAAATCAAATTTCAAATGCTTAATCATGAAGTATAAACCATAAAATCTTTCTCACAGGCTGTCCGGTAGTTATAATTTATCAACCCAAAAGTAATTTTAGACGTAATCTATTTATAATACGTAATGTTTGAAGTGCGATTTATTTAATTTGACATAATAGTTATATGAAATTCTCATGCTGATTTGTTAATTTTTCCTTGATTTATTTAGTTTTTCTTTTTTTACTTCTCTTAACATGAGTTACATTCTTCAAACAGTGGTGGTCCTAAGTACTGTCAAAATGGACGACTATCCATGACCTCATTTTTAGAAGAATACCAAATTTTTATCATATTAAAATAAAATTATCATATAATGTTATAATGTAGCAGTGCCAATGGAGCCTTATGTTAGGTTGAGTGTTGCAGAATACTATATTTTTTTCCCTCTAAAACATGATAATTCTTATGATTTTGATGATTAAATTTTATTTGAAGAATTAAAAGTCATTAAAGAGATTTTAACAATTGAATCAAAATTAAATTTTACGATATTGATTTCTTTGTAGAATTTTAATTGTTTTCCCAGTGTATTATAACTTATAAAATAATATTAACTATTCATGTTATTGTTATATCTAATAAAAGAAGTTTATCAAAATTGAAATTATTAAAATTTTATTTGCCATCTACTATGTACAAAGTAGATTTAATAGTTCTATTTTTTTATTTATCAAAAATGATTTTTTCAAAGAATTTAATTATATTTTAATTATTAATGAATTTTACAACAAAAAATAAAAAAAAATTATATATGTGGGGAAAAAATTTGGTCCGCCCAGAGCACCACAAATCTCAAGGTCGACCATACCTTTAAACTAAATGGGTTATTATTTGAATTAACTATTTGAGTTATTATCTGAATTGTTTAATTAAGATATCTTAATTGTTTGAGTTGCTTTCGCATTTAAACATATTTCTATAATCAAATCTAAGTAAAATAATATAACAAAACTCCGTAATCAAGAACAACAGAACAAGTATCATACTAAAAGATCAAAGAGTATTTTTAGTCTATCTTTATACATTATCACTATTTTTACAAGTTTTGATAGTCTTTACTCAATAGTTTTTTTTACTGAATCTTTACTCAATAGTTAGACTTAATTTTTAATACATTCACTTAACGATTCATTAATTGCAAATATAATAATTAATTATGTATTTTATTACAAATATAAACAATTCTATTTATGATAAGCGCATAATTATTTTAGCAAAATATCATATAAAAAACTATTCATTCTTATTTTTAAAATATAAAATAGAAAGTTAATTTATAATTAAATAAAATTTAAAATAATTTAATTTATCTACCCTCAAAACACGTGGGTGCACTACAAAAAAAGTTATAATTTGCGATGGTTAAAAATTATCACAAATGATATTTTTTACGGTTAAAAAAACTGCCATGCGTCAGTCACAAGTAATTTTGAAAGATTTAAAATAACTGCTAATAAATCGTAACAAAATTTTTAACATTTACTATCGGCTAAAACTCATCAGAAAATATATTTTGAATGAGTTTTACTATAACATTTACTAGCAGCTAATAACCGTTAGAAAATATATTTACAATTTGTTTTAAAATTTGCTTGGGAAGGAATTTGAATATTGGATAGTGTAACCATGATTTAAATCACACAGAAGACAAATATAAAAAGACAATCTTCATTCACGTAACAAAGAAAGTTTTTTACAATTACATTAGATAAGAGTAGTCCCTAATCCACCTTCTCCTTGATATAAAAAAAAGGAAAAACAAAAGTTCAGAGAAGATGTAATAGTTGTCAGTTGCGTGGGATAGATAAGAAAAAAAAGAAAAAAAAACAAAAGCAATCTTTCTAATTAATTCAAACCAGTGATGCATAGATTGTTCAACATAACCAGCTAAAGTATCCAGGCAAAAGGGATAGTCCTACAAGCTGCAAATTAATAAATTTTGGACTTAAATATATTTTTGGTTCATGTAATTTAGTTTTATTTTATTTTTGGTTCTTGCAAATTTATTTTTCTAATTTAGTTCCTATAAATTTGTGATTTTATAACTTTGATTCTTGTAAGATGTTTTGTTTATTTTTAATTCTCTTAATTTTAAGTTTTTTCAATTTTAGTTATTGTAAGCGAAAACTTAGGGGAACTATATATGAAAACATTAGAATATTAAAGGGACTAAAATTGAAAAATCACAAACTTATAAGGACTAATTAAACTTACATGGACCAACAATGAAAAAAAGCTAACTTATAGATACCAAAATAACTTATAATGATTGAAAATTAAATTAACAAAAATGAGTTAAAATTAGAGAAATGAACTTACAATAACAAAAAATAAAAAATGTTAACTTACAAAAACCTAAAATAAAAAAATGTTAACTTACACAAATCAAAAATATATTTAAGCCAAATTTATATTAGATAAAAGTGCATTCTTAGACATGATAGCATAATATTTTGAAGAAATTAAATTAATGAATGAAGACTAGTTACAAGCCACTAAGACGGGTAAAATCAATATATTGAGTATTGTTAGTGAAGTGAAATTAGGGTGAAATACACGGCTTCATTAATAGGAAAGAAGGAAAAAATAATAATAAATAATATAATATAAAGCTTTTTTTAACACCCCAAGTCCCATCACTTTCCTAATTCCTTTCTTTTAGAAACGCCACCCCCATCTCTTGAGTCCTCCCTCTTCATCCCCACCTTCATCATTTTTCTTCTCTCATTCTTCCACTATTTTCCCTTCATATTGATCATAAACTCATCAAGTTCCTTGCCCCCTCTTGTCACTCTCAAACATGGGAAGGTGATTGGAGTAAATGGAACAATATTCTTCTCTTTAAAATTCTCTATTTGAGATCTTTGAGATAAATCCATAACCCATTAAGGTAGATGAGTATTTTTATGACATAAATTAGTTATGGGTTGTGTGTGAGGGTTTAGAATATTAAATAGTGGAATTATTGTGGTTCTCTAAAATCACAGGTATTATAAATTGGAAAATTTATCTAATATTTTATATCCTGATTTCAGTGCCTATTCCATGGAAATAAGATTGTTGTTCCTCCCAATGACATTGGAAGAGTTTGACTTGGTTCTCTTCTATTGTGAGTAGTTAATATACTTAGTGATACTTTTAACTATTTTTAGGAGAAACAAAATAAATTTTATAATGAGCTCTTTTGGTGATTATGGTTTCTATGAGCACTTGAGAATAAAGTATAAAATTTATTTTACTTGGTTGGAACTTGATTCTTTGTGATCCTTAATGGTTTGATGAGTATTTTAATAGTTTGATAATGTATTTTAAATGTGAAATTGTTTTCTCATTATAGATGTTGTGATTGTTTTTCGTTTACTACAACAAAAAGACAATGTAACATATGAATTTAATACTCATAGTATATATTTTTAGTTTGCTACAACAAAGAGATAATATAGCTTATGGGTTGAATACTCATAGTATATATATTTTCCTTTTTCTACAAGAGACAATGTAACCTAGCCTATAAGTTGAATACTCATAGTGTGTGTGTGTTGCTATGAAGAAAGAATGTAGCCTATAAGTTGACTAACATAGTTCATATTTTTTGTTTGCTGCAATGAAGAGATAATGTGGTTTTTGTGCACATAGTAATAAATGGAAGTTCATGTAAAGTTTGTTATTCTTGATTATATTTTCAATGAGTTTTCAAGAGAGTAAATATTAGTTTTTGGAAAGTGAGTCTTATTATTTTTGCTTTTATTAAATGTCATTTCAATTTTTTTAATGAAAAACTTGTGCTATATTTCCTTTCTCATTCTAGTCCATTTTTGCTTTTATTAAATGTTATTTCAATTATTTTAATGGAAAACTCGTGCTATATTTGCTTTCTCATACCTATCCATTTTATATATTATGCACTCATTAAGTCCTTGTGACCTATTCCATTCTTTCCTTTTCCCCTTAGATTCACAAGTGGTTGAGTAGCTAAATTTCCTGGTATTTGTTGACTATCCCGGATTTTTTTCATCTCTTTGGTAGGCCTCCATTGCATATGATGGAGAGTGAATTCTGGTGACTCCAGTATAATGCAACTATAAGGATAGGGGTAGGAATAGATATAGAGGAAATCCCTTTATTTTGGGTTTAGATGATCTCATCATAGAGGTATTCAAATAATGTAATTATGATGTTTTGAGAAGTTGTGATTATTAATATGTATGAACTACATTAATGCTAGTTGATATATTTGGATATTAAGTCAAAGACCTATGTTGTGATCTGTGGCCTTGACATTTGCCTATTGGATTTGAATATACATGGATACATGATATGTTTTTACACGTGATTCTATATGTGGTTTATAATATTTTTAAGGGAGAGTCTATCGAATTTTCGTTAGCTCCTTTTGTTTGTTTCTATTTATGTCTTAGTAGGATTTTACTCTCAGACTAGCAAGACTAAGGGGATTGTAGTCTGTGCGTCGTTACGATCCAAGGGTGGATCGTGACATAGGACCTGAATGAAATGACTATTTCATGCCTTTTCATACACTGAACATCAGAGTAAAGCTTCCTAAGATAAGGAGGCATGAATGCCAATTAAGATATTAAGATAAAGTAACCATACCTTAATCTAATATCTATAAAGAATGCCAAGCAAAAAACTAAACCTAGAAACATGAAAACTAAACACTAAAGGAATAATAAAACATGAAAGAAACTTGCCAATGTTAGAAGCTTCTAACTTGACATGGAGATCTTGGCCATCTTCGAAAAACTTCATCTTTGAAGAGAGAAATGTGAAACTATAAAAATTGTTTTTTGATATCTTCAAATTATATTCAGCTTGAACATAATGTGTTTGCAAAACATGATGAGAAGGGAAGTCAAGCCATAAAACAACTATATAATGCTTTTAAATTGAAGAATAATATATACACAAAAACTTAAATTACCCTCATATTGGTTATGCTTTTGAACTTTTGCTGACTTGATCGACTTGGGTGCGAATCAAATTGAACCGGCATAGCTCATTGACTTAGCTTAGAGTTGAACCACTAGAAATGGCTTTAAACCAACATAAATTAGTTACGATAAGAACAATATCAAGCCTAAGAAGAAGACAAACTAAAGAAAAAAGAAAAAGCTATGAAGAATATGGGTGAAGAAAAAAAAACTCTTTTATGGCCAAAGGAACATTGTTGTGTTGTGATTTTATACTAATGTTGTTGTGCGGGGGCTCTATACTAACTTTGTTGTGCATAAAAGGGATTCAAAGATTTAAGGTTAGGAAATGGGCCTATTAGACTTATAATAGGGGATGAGCTTATATTGAGTTAAATGTAATTTAAAATACTATAAAAAGGACTTTGTCTTTTTAGAGGATAAACATAGGAATAAGCACAATGAACAACAACATTCAAGCATTATATCACATGAGATATTTCAAAACACACACAAATGGTTCATGCAATTCAACCAATGCCCATTGGTTTACCCATCAATTAAGTATCCTAACTAAATTGATGATCGATTTGATTTTGATAACATTAGATAAGAGAAGAAAGGGTTTGAAGAACCTAATTAAAGAGATGTGGGAGTAGAAGACACAAGTGAGATAGGACGAAATTATCATATAAGATAAAGAAAGATAAAGGGATAAAGAGATAACAAATAAAATTAAAAATGGAAAATGAATAGTGAAGACTTTCGCCAGTAATTGAGAATACCTTAAATACAAATTAATAATGAAGAAAAAATTATAATTAATTACAAATCTAAGTTATCCTTTTTACATTAATGGAATTAGTTGTGATATAAATTACTCTTTTTTATCGAGAAATTGTTTTATTAGTTGTCTTTTTGTAAGCAACTATCTTTCTTGGTTGTCTTTTTAATTTGTGTTCCACATGTATATTGTTATATAATATTATTATTTTTTGTTTTTGTTTATGATACAAAGTTCTTATGTAGTGTTCTCTTAACTTCTGCATATTGCATATTTGTGATAGAAAGTTATCTTAACACTAAAATTTGTTGAGGCAAAGTAGTTTCTACACTAAACTCGAGTCTTTACTTATGTTAGGAGTGTGCACATTGCTCGAATACCTTCTTTTTTTTTTTGACAGGGAATACCTTTTTTAATATAAGCACATATATGCAAAAAAAAAAAAAAAATCGATATTAGGCAACCATGTTATTTTAATGCTTCTAATTTTAACCTATAGTTAGTTACTTTTTATGCTACTCTTGATTATTTTTTAATCAATGATATAGTTTTATGATTGCATCAAGATATGAATAACACAAAAAGTTAAAGTCCATCGTGTAGGTGGTGTTTTTGACAATTCTAAATGGAGGGATTTGAAAGATGGAAACATACTGAAGGTGGATAAAGATTATTTTTGTTGTTAATCTAATCACTTTCACCAAGTTATGGAATTATGATGATACAGTTTGCTATGTTCAAACCATGAATCTTGAAGGAGAGACAATTTTAAACGGAAACAAGCACCATAAGGAACTTCTAAGATGCAACAAAGCCCAAGCTTTCAAAATTCTATGGTTGCCATCAAATGTAAGGTCTTACTGCAAGTTTGCATACATTTGTAGGCAATTTGGAATTTGATGACCAGCAATATCTTCATGGACCTAGAGCAGGACAAATAGACTTTGACATAAGCACCACCCGCAAAACTACAACCCGCAAAGACCCTAATACTCTGGACCCATTTAAATTGCAGACTTTTTAGCTCATCCCACTTAAACTACAGGTTAAACGGTTTTATCGCAGGTAACCGCAGACTTTTTATGTTTTAATATAATAAAAAAATATTAATAAATATGAAGCTTAAACAAAGTAGAATAAAAAATTTATAACGAAAAATAGAGGTAAAAGAGATAAAATACATAGTATTACAATTTTCAAAATTGTTGTATAAATAAAACAACTCAAAATTATAAGTATATTTTAAATTTTTTTTTTAACTTTTTGTTAACTAACTTGGATGCGAGTGTTGCTACAAATCAAAATCAAGTTTGGGAACAAAAACGTTAGCCAGTGCTTCGAATGATCGAAAAACAAATGCAAAATAAGAGCTAATGCACTCCATCTCAGTTAGACAAGACAAACTCAACCAAACACAAAGCATTAGTCACAAGACAATGCAAAAGATGATTATCTTAAGAATATAAAACTGATGGCTAAATCTATTCAATAACAAGGAACCTTCTTCATAAGCTCCAAACAAAGGTTTAATCAAACAGTAAAATAAAAGATTAAATGTGAGTACAGATTCAAAACAACACTATTTAAAATGTAGCCAAAAATGGGAACCAAAGTAAAGGCTCAGCGCTTCCCGCCTCCACCACCAAGTTTGGGACCTTTGGGCATGGCAACCTTCGAAACATTTCCTTTCCCTTGTGATTTTTGGGACTTAGCAAATTCTGCTTTCTTAGCCTTCTTCTCGTCCTTTGTTTTTTTGTTCCTCTCCTTAATTTCACTGCATCACATCGTCGATTCAGATACATATATTTGAAAGCAAATAGAACAGTTAAAATTGAGGCTCCGAAAGACAATTAAAGTATATATACACACACACAAACACACGAAATGCTAGAAATGTTGAAGGGAATTAAAAAGGAGAAATTAAGCCCCTCTAGTGAGAGATACACTTGGAGGATCAGAAAACAAATGGACCAAGATTTTAACAACTTTAAAGCTTGTTATAGATGTGTATGTAAATTCTCGGCCAATTATTTTCAGATCAATAATTATAATTGTACGTTATGCTCCAATGTAAGAGCCAAATCCAAACAGTATGCAAAGACAAAAAAACAAAAACACACCGAAGGGCAGCTTCCCTATTTGCATCTCGAACTTCTGGCTTCTCGGCTCTCTTTTTCTGGATAACTTCCAAAGTGGCACCAACAATGGACCTGGAGTAAGGCTTTTTAGCAGCACGTCTTCTCTTCTTCACAGCTTCTTGAGCAATGTCCTACACAACACACGAACACAAACAATCAATTAGCAAACAATGCAGAATTACTTATAGCACAGTCACCTGTTTATATGAGGAATAACCATGTAGAAGGTAAAATCATACGGGCAAATTCAATTCACATAGGAAAGCAACAATATTTTCACTTTCTAACCAGATTCATCGATGCCAATGTTAATTCTAATTAACAAGTTCAGGATGCCTATATGTGTCTATTGTTTCATCTTTAAAAAACATTTCAATTAAATAATCACCTTCTTGTGTTGCTTTCTGTACATTGCAGTCCAGGTGAGCTTTGATGGCTTCAACCTGTTGTGGAAATACCTCTTACATTTTGAGTTAGCAAACAGGAAAACCTGTAAATTCAACAAACAAATCCCCTATATCAGTATAATAACTAGTAACAAACAATCAAAATTGATAATGATTGTGTCAAAGTAAACAGAGCAACCATATCAAAATAACACAATACATCAACCCAAAATTCAATGAGAAACATATTATGTCACCTGAGAATCACCACGAACAAATCTGATCCCTTTCCCTGGGTAGATCTTGGCACCGCTGAAACGGCAAAGTTCGGTTCTGATACAGGAATATCAAATATCAATAAGAAAAATGATTATTCATTTGAGCAAACATAATGCTGAAGAACTGATTTGGTTTAGCAAATCTTATTTTCAGCAATCCACAAGTATTTGCGTCTGATACATTTCTCAAAAAGCTGATCAAAAAACGAAAAACACGCTCTCCAACGTGTTTTAAAAACCTAATTATGTCTCTGTCCCCAAATTAGGTCAAAATTCAGAAACTGCGTTGATGCGGAACTGAAATCAAGTTATTAAGCAACATATGTAAATATTGCGGAATTACTTTCCTGCGCATCGGAAAATGTTCAATGCAATTTCACTTTAGACATTATTATGCTCTAGAACGCAACTACAGTCACACAACAATATACCAATTTACAAAACGGGAAACATAAATAACATAACCATTCCACAGAACAAACAGCATAAGACAAATCGATTTTCGAGTTTAGATAATCTTATGAATCATGGATCCTACAAAAGGAGTAGACGGAAGAAGAAAAAAGTGCCATGAATACGTACTTGAGAACCATGGCTGCTGCAACCGCTGCTGATGGTGTGCCTCTTCTGTGTAAATCCTAAAAACCTAATTTTCTCTTATGGCTGTTATCTATATAAAACCGCGTAAATGTAATACTGGGCTGGGCCCAAAGACATTTGTTTGGGCATAATGTAAACAGCTTAGCCCATTAGAACCTGGAATCAGTCCATGTGAGCTACAAGAACAGAACACGGGTAAAAAATAAATGTATCTTTAAGAAATAAAAATGAACAAATTTAAGAAAGACGCAACACATAACACTACGCAACAATTAGGGGTGGCGAAACGGGCCTGGCCCGATTGGCCAATCTGTTTGGCCCATATTGACTAAACGGACAGAGCCAATTCAGCCCACAAAAATGCGGGCCAAATGCAGGTCTGGACTGGACCAGTCCACTGGGCCAACAGAAAATGGAATAGGCTACCACGCTGGCTTACGATACCTATGCAACGCTCAAAGGCTCGTGACTGAAATGAAACAAATATCTTCTCATTCTTCTGGAATTTTCGAGACCCACTAGCCATTGAGTGAGACTGACAGAGAGAGACTCATGATCGTGAAAGACTGAGAGTAGCACTGTCCACTAAGTGACCCGTGAGGTTGTGATCATGAGGGTGAGTTCGTGAGACCGTGACGGCGTGACCGTGAGCGGTGAGTCCCAGAGTCCGCGACCGTGAGGTTCGTGACGACTGAGTGAGGAGGCAGACTTGCGTGAGTTTGTTGTTCGCACATCGCACACGCACTTCAGCACTTCGCAAACCCAGTTGCAGAGACAAAGCTCCCGGTCCCGCACCCGCACCACCGTCGTCTCCGTCCCCGCACCACCAAAGCCATCAGAACTTCAGAAGGCGCTAACCGCCAGTTCACCACCAACCACCACCACCATGTACGGATGTACCTTTCGTTTGTTACTCAGTTACTCCTTCAATTTGTTACTTAAGCACGGAGGTACTCCAGTTTGTCGAAGATTGGAACACAATAGCTCTAAGTTCTATTGCACTTTTTTCCCTTGCAGTGTGTGTGTGTGTGTGAGAGAGAGAGAGAGAGATTGTTAGTATGACTTATTGGAGCCATTTGTTTGACTCTCGACAGATTCACAGGTTTGGGATTGGTTAGTTTGCAAGCTTCAATGATTCATTATTTCATTTTTTGTTCAGTAGGTTACTTGTGTTAACTGGGAAAATCAACATTGATGGCTGAAGATATTGAATGACATTTGTTTCAATTAGGTATAGTTTGATAGCCAGATTAAAGTTTCATTTATCATAGTCTTAAAGTTCTGATCTTGTATCCACTTAATATTTGTAATTGTAGGTTTGAATAATGTTTACTCTTTTTAAAGAGTTAATTTCAATAGTCCATCACAAAGATAAGCTGATAGGCAAGTTTAGGCAAGACAACAGGGTGACGCGGGGGTGGGTATTGCATTTCCCTCCCTACCCGATTAAAAAATCGCTCCTGTCCCTACCCTCGATTCCCGTCGGGTTTTAAAATCCATTTCCATCTTCGTCCCCGCTAGGGGTTGAGTTTTTCCCATCCCGTCCTGCTTCCGCTATTTGATTGAAATTAAAAAAGTTAAAAAATAATATATTTTTTTATGGAAAAATGAGACGAAAAAATCAATTACGTAACAAAAAAAATAATAACAAACCCACATTTAAAATATCATATCATAATTTAAAAATTATAAAACAAAATTAATTAATTCAATTAAAAAATTAGAAAATAATATTATTTATTTATTTTTTTAATATTATTATTACGGGGCGGGGCCGGGTATCAGTAATTCTATACCCGCCCCGTCCTGTTTTTGGCTAATGGGGAAAACTCGAACCCGAACTTGAACTTGATAAACTCGATTTTTTCCATTAAAATCGGGGTGGATTTAGGCGGGTACCCATAGGTTCAAGTACTGCTATGTATTCCTGTTAACTTATAAAAGGTTAGGCTCTTTTCACACTTTCTATTTCAAGAAGAACTGAAGAAGAAAAATATGGTTTATGGAATCATCTAAAACTTTAGTTAGGAATGAATATAGAATTCAATTTAGTAAAGTGTTTTTTATTATTGTGATATATCCAATTATTTTTAAATTTTATTTTTAAGTGGGCTGACTCACCTTAAAGTGAGACGAACTAGCATTTCCAACTCACTTTACAAAAGTGAGTCAGCCCAAAGCGATCCATTTTTTGGTAGGTTGAGCCAGTCCGAACATTTTGGATGGATTAACCCACTTTCCCATCCGTAGCATCAATACCTTTACAGAAAATTATAATTTTTTTAATAATCATTTATATAAGTAGAATTTAATTTATATATACTGCACATGTAAAAAAACTCTATATCTGATAAATTTTTAATGAATTATACTAATATGATTTGACAATAGAATGAATTCCTATTAAATATCTCTGTATTATGAACAAATATTTTATATTTAGATTATGTATAAAATATACTCTTTCTTCTAAAAAAATTAAACTCTATTTTGAATAAAATTTAATATATAAACATCACTTTGATCATAAATTATATTTTTAAATATCAATTTGACAATAAATTGAAAAGTTTAGGAACTAATTTATTACTAAATTATCCATATGATTAATCTATCACTATTTTTTATATTCGAAATAAAATTTGAATTTTTATATTTGAAGAATTAATTTCCAAGACTCACATTTTTAGGTATCAAATAACTATGTACCTAAAGTTTAAATACTTCGTAATATTATGTAACAACCCGAGTGTATTTTGCGAAGTTTTTAAAAAATAACTGAGATCTTGAATGAAATAAAACATTTGTTTTGCAGTTTCTTAATTATAATTCTCCAGGAAAGTTTGTTTTCTTTTCTTTTATTAAGTTAACTAACTAAAATGGCATGTTTCGTTTCCATCCCAAAAAGGCAACAAATTAGGGGCAAAGAAGGAAAGAAAACAGTATTATTGAAAAGCGATTTGCCATGGAACAAGTTGTTAAGGTTAAAGAAGTTGTTCTTTGTTTTAAAGACAACTGAAAAAATGAAGACGATAATAGAACGCTGTGTCTCTGCAAGTGCCACACGTATCTGTGCTCCTCTGCCTTACACAAAGTATCCATGTAATAACATTAACATGTTTGCAACTTGTTCAGCATCATCATCCTCAACAACAAGAAGACCTTTATCTCTTTCTCTCATCTCCACCACTTTCTCTGCATTCATTTTCTCACTTCCTCCCCCAGCTCCTTCCTCTTCTTCTCCCTTCCCTTCTTCAAAGTTCTTTGAAATCCCCAATTCTGGTGGAGTTAAGGCTTTGGAACTTCTTGATGGTTCAGGTGAAGTTCCCTCAGATGGGGACCAGGTATTTCTCTTCTTCATACTAACACTCCCCAATCTTCCATTATATGCAATAGCTATTCTCATCGAATGTTGTATAATATATGAATTTAATTCGAACATTCCAATATTGTAAATTTTTATAGCTTCATTTAAGTATAGTTTGTTATATATGGTAATTAAAGATTTTTTTTATTGTTTTTCATAAATTGTGAAAACGGAGGAGAGATCTTATCAAAGCTTGTCAGCTAATTATTTCAATGAAGATTAATCATTAGTTGTACTAATAGGTATATATTCCATACTAATAAATGGAAATAAAAAAATATGATAAAATTATTGATTTTTTTATATAACATAAAATGTTGATTTCTAAAATAATTATTTTAAGAGTCTTTGTATATAAGGTAATTTCTAATTGATTCAAAATATCTCATATGTAATTACTAGGTCGGTCTAATAGTGAGAATTTGGAATAATATACATGAGCTCCTAGGTTTAAATTTCAGTGCGATGTAAAAAAAAAAAATCTCATGTGTTGTTATTTTATATGGCTGATTTTATGACACGATGGATTTGTCTTGTTGGTAGTGTATGATGATTTCATTAATTTTTAGGATTATTTTATAGAATGATTCAACATTTCACCGCATGAAAATGTAAATCTTTTCATTTATTTTATTCGTTGTGACTCGGTTGGTATTGTAAATATGTTGTTCTTATTTTGAAGGTTGCAATTCACTACTATGGCAGGCTGGCAGCTAAACAAGGATGGCGCTTTGACTCAACCTATGACCACAAAGATAACAATGGTGATCCCAATCCGTTTGTCTTTGTCCTTGGCTCTGGCAAGGTATGGAAGGGAGAAGACTTGACAGAAAATAATCTCAGTACAAATTTCAAAATGGGTTTTGCTATCATTATTTTAATGCAGATTCAAGTTTTATCTGTCATTCTGTTTGTGCACTTGTGTAAAGGAAAATATTTCTGCTCTTAAATTTCTGTCACGGTCATGGTTTCATTGTACTCATTGATATTATTAGAAATTATAGACAAACGTAGTCGATGTAGCTACAACTACGGTAGCAGAAATCCAAGAAACCTTGATGTTGAGGCCAAAATGGCAGTCGCGGCCAGCTTTTTAAGACTTTGATTATTTGTGACCTTTATGTTTTGTGAAGCTGTCAATCAAGTTTTTTGTAGATCGATTGTCAAAATGTAGGACTTCTATATGAATCTTTTTTGAAAATTGTTATTAAATTATTTCCTATGTATGTCATATTCAGAAGAGTTGAATCATATCAGAATCAATTTCTAGGTTATTGCTGGAATTGATGTGGCAGTGAGATCGATGAAAGTAGGAGGTATTCGTAGAGTCATCATACCTCCATCACTTGGGTATCAAAACACATCACAAGAGCCCATCCCACCAAATGTAAGAAGCTTTTTCTTCTCCAGACTTATTGCATGTTTGTGCTTGTATACAATAGGAGGTATTCGTAGAGTCATCATACCCCTATGACTTTCGCTTCACACTCTTCTGCTTTTTTTATTTATTTTATCTGCAAATGTAAGTTGTTAGTATTGTTAATTATTGTTAATAGGAGTATTCGAACTCACCACATCTCCCCCCTTCCCTTCTCCCTTCACCACTAGATCAACCTTATATCTATGCTTCACACTCTTTGTTGTTGGCATGGACCAAGGTTTGCACTTTGCAGAGAAAACTAGTAAAAATCTATGTCCTAATATTTCTTGTAATTGCCTGACGATACCATGTTTTCTATACCCCCTTGAAGAATGTAAGCACTAAAAAGTAAAATAAAAGCACCTCCCAGAAACATGTAGGACACAATGTGTTACATGGCTGACAGAGTTATAGAACAAAAACAGAAACAACAGAAAAAGGACACTAGAATGATATTAAAAGGAGTTTATCTAACACAAAACTTATGGAATGTACCATATGGTACATATGTCATGTTATATCTTGTGATTATTTTTCCTTACATTGGAAAGTTATACATTTTAATTAAACGAAGTAATTACTTGTTGCTGTAAAGAAATGTAAATCTTATCCCATTTGGTAGAAATTGTGATCGACTTTTCTTTTCTCCCTTTTTGTATGATGAACAATTAAATTAGATATTATATTTTGAATCTCTTTTGTTCTTATAGTAATAATTTTTGTGGTATTCCTTCATCCTTCCTCCAAAAAAAACAGTTCTTTGACAGGCAGAGACTATTCACTACCATTTTTAATCCAACTCGCCTTGCTAATGGAGAAGGCTCCACTTTAGGGACACTTATATTTGACATTGAACTGGTTAGCGTGAGACATCTGTGAAGTCATCAAATTTGATCCAGCTATCCAGAAGATTAAGTAAGAGTCTTTTTTTGGGGGGGCGTGTGTCAATTAGTAACAGTTTAGCATTTATCTGTTTGTAAATTGCAGGTATATATTGTTCATGAATCACCATGCATGATCTTGATTGTGCAATGCTAAGATCAGTTTTTTTATCTTTGCCAATGATAAGAGTAAAAGCTAACCGCCATGTTGTTCCATTTTTGCATTACCATATTGATTTTGTTTTGGTCTATTATAGTTTGTGAAGTTATATCATGAGGTCTGCTTGGTAACTAGTTTTGAAGTGATGGACCACTTAATATTCTCTCAAACTCCTGAATCTTTTTTTGGTAGACAAACTCCTCAGTCTATGAATTACTGTTTGGGTAATACTTCATGAGAGTGAAAATGGAAAAAAAAAAAGGCGGAAAATTGAATGGTGAAAATGAGATGTTATACTTGGTGCCTGTTTCGTTTGAATTAAATGACATGATTATTCACGTCAAATCATTGGAAGCAACTATTCATAGTTTTCACGTTTTTTGAGAAAATGACGCGAAAATACAAGTATACATGCGTCCCTTAAGCCAATCTAAACACGCAGTTACATGATGACCAACCTTGTCAAATTCACACATGGCTATGGTCATGCTGTTTTAGGAGATGTTGTCTCTGTTATAAGACTGACATGGAGCTGTTGACGAAGGGTGGAAGGCAAGGTTTTATAAAAGGGCTCTCAGGAATGCAGTTTTGGCCACAACATCTAGGTTTCTAGGGTCTCCCCTACTGTAGTTATGACCGCATTAATTTGTCTATAATTTCCTATGATATCAAGGATCATGACAAAATTACGACTATAATTTAAAACCTTGGCTGGAAGGAAGTCTTTTGCCTTTGATAACTTTAACTTGATTTGTGAAAGTTACATTTGACTTTAATGCTTTTAGTTGAATGATTGCCAACTATTCACATATGTGAATTTTGTAATCATTAAACATTGTAATGTGTTGATGTTTCTCAGAAACATGTTATGTATTTTAAATAAATGGAAGTCTTTATGGTCTGATTTGGTTTCTAAGTTGGTAATTAGAAGCTCTTCCCGCAAGTTGCAGAAGGTTGCTATGAGCCTATGATGGTGTATCTGCACTCTTCAATGCTCAATTAAATCAAGGCTATGCGAGAAAGCTCTAAGAATCACAATTGTGTGCTTACTTGGTAGTGAAGGTTATCATTAATTCTTACATAGCATTGCATGACATAGGAGTTGCAGGTGTATTTGACTATTTGAGCAGTAGATTCTAATTGGATGCATTTTTATTAAAAAGTTGGAGTGTAGCTAGTAAAAATGAGGTTGCGTTTACACAAGAGGGAATTTCTTTCTACACTCAACAAATATCCCATACACCAGTAATAACAGTATAATATTAAACTTAAGTTTGGTATGGACAGAGTTTCGCATCATTCGTCTTCTTTAAAAATTTTATGAATTCGTGAATCCGTGACCAATCCGTAAGAACATTACGGATTCACAATCCGTAAGTTAAAATATATTTTACGAAATAATTTAAAATAATTGTGCATGTAGGTCTTGAACCAACAAATTTTATGTTATTATTGAATCATTCCAACCAATTGAGCTAATAGGCCAATTATGTTAAAAAATAATTAATGTTACTATATATAACATTAAATTTTTTAATATATATTTAATACACATATAAGTTTACATAATAATTTTTGTAATAATTAATTTTGATATAATAATTAATGTATTTTTTAATATAAAAATCATAGGTTTAAATAAAAATCATAGTTTTAAACAAAAATTTATGGGTTTACTAAAAATTATTAGACCTGTAAATACACATATAATTTTTTTATTAAACCTATAAATTTTTATTAAATCTATAATTTTTATTTAAAACTATGATTTTTTATATGTAAAAAATACATTAATTTTAGTTTTAAAAAATACATTAATTATTTGATCAAAATTAATGGTTACAAATTTATTATGTAAACTTATATGTGTATTAAATATACATTAAAATTTTTAGTGTTATATATAACGACATTAATTATTTTTTAACATAATTGGCCTAATAAATCAGTTGGTTGGAACGTCGCATTAATAATACATAGTTGACAAGTTTGAGACCTGCATGCGTCATTATATTTCAAATTATTCCGTAAAATATATTTTAACTTACGGATTGGTCAATCCGTATGGGCTTACGGATTGGTCAATATGAATCTGTAAGAATTTTAAAGAAGGCGAATGGTGTGGGACTTTATCTGTATCAAACTTAAGCTTTGAATAAAGGGTAATATCGATATTATACTGTTATTGCTGGGTGTATGAATATTTGGTGGGTGTAGGAAGAAATTCCCTACCCACGAAATTATCAAGGTGTGGGTGACATGGCAGCCCAGCCCATTTGTATCAGTCCTAGTGTGAGTAATTTTTATTTATTTATTTTCGATACAAGGGATGCGTAGAGCCCACTAACAACAGTAATTTTTATTTTATGAAATTGACTGATATGTTTGGTTCAAGTTTTCTTAAAAAACGGAAATCAAGCAAGCCGCGTTGTGTAGGAATTATATTATATAATTTCTTTTTGCTGATTTATATAATATTCTTTTTTGAAAGGAATTTATATAATATTCTTATACACAGATGATTATATCTTTTTTGGGCCTATATGAAAATTGTAAGGTCAATTTAATTTGTTAATTGGGAGTATCTAATGATTATTCTATTAAGATTCTGTTGTTTTGCCGCAAGATTCCAATTTCCAAGTTATTTTTTCCCCCGATGCCTTGATCAGAAATTGATTGAATTGAACTAAAATAAACTAATTTTATTTTCATGGTTTAATTTTCTAATGAAAACAAAAATCATTAATTTATTTTGGATGACGTTTCCTCTTTAAAAAAAAATTCATATCTAAGTTACGACCTCTGTTTACTAGTTTGTATCATAGCATGGAATGGAGCGTTTGATGATGATGAATGATGATATATATCGACATCATATTATTTTTAGTTTATTTATAACTTCTTATATTTAATAACGAATAATTTTATTATTTCCTGATGTGGTCGCAGATTAATTATAATCACAAATGCATATATACAAAATTATCTTGGTATAAAGTTACACCCATTACTATCCTATTAATAATTCTATACTATAATATGTAAATTTTATCGATTCAATTATTAAACTATAATTACTTATTGCGTTGATTATATATATACACACGAAAAACTAAGAATTAGGGGTCTTCACGGTCTGGATTGGATCGGTTTTGAAGTAAAAAATCATCCAATCCAATCTTTTCGGTTTGATTATTTGATCATCCATTCGGTTTGATTTTTTTTTCAAATCCGATCCAATCCAATCCAATTTTTTTCGGTTTGGATTTGATCGGTTTTCGGCTTTTTAAAATGTCTAAAAATAAAACTTAGAGACTTATTTTTATCAAAATAAGGAGTATTTAGTATAAACAAACACATTCATTGGACAAAAGCAAACATTATTTTCTAATTTTCATTGGACAAACACGTTCATTGAACAAAATAAAGAGCAATGAAATCTTATTGCAAACATGTTTATTGGACAAAAACAAACACAATTTTCTAATTTTCAAATTGAACTCATAACTTAAATGTAAAACTAAAAAGCCTAAGTAGGTAATTGGATCGGTTTGGATTGGATCGGTTTTTACCAGCCAATCCGAAAATCGATCCAATTCGGTGAAAATTTTTGATTTTTTTTTGGTTTTCGATTTTTCAGTTTTTTGTTATTTCGGTTATCGGTTTTTCGGTTCGGTCACCGCGGTTTGAATCGGTTTGGATCGGTTGATGAACACCCCTACTAAGAATATATAAAGGTCAGATACTTCTTTAGACAGAACAAATGGTTGTTTTTCTCCATATGTGCATTTGGTTGTCAACTTGCATCAATGAAAGCTAGGTATACAAAACTATTAAAGCTAAGCATGCATTAATGCAATATTGATTGTTAAATATGACGATTAGGCGTGTTTTAGACCGTTATCAGCATTGAATAAATTACATATGTTTTAAGTCAATGGTAGACGTTATACTGTTTTGAAAAATGTATTTGATAATTATGTATTAGAGTAATAAAAGTGATACAGTCATTTAATTAATAAATGTGCTAGCTAGCAAAAAGCATTTGGCCTTGTGAAAATACCTTCATGGTGTGTCCTGTAGTTGCATGGATCATTGGTAGTCTGAAAAAGATAACATTGAAGAAGTTTTAACAAAATTGCATGCACCATGCCCAAGGTTAATCTACAGAAAATAATAACAAAATAATAAAGCCAAAACAACCTAAGTACGTGGTGTGTGTCACCGCGCCAAATCCTTTTGAACTTCTGCTTTGCTTAATTGTCTCCTTTTGTTAAATTTTTGCCATTTTTAATGGTTCATATAGATAAAGAAATATTTGTAGCACATAATTATTTTATCTTTTTTTACTCAAACGAAATTATTTTTTTATGGAGGATACTTGTGATCTAAAAAAAGAAAAAAACAGGCAATTGATTAAAAACTTACACAAATCCCACACTTTATTGCATAACATTGAGGACCGAGGACTATTGTATTATGCTGAACTCTTTTTTTTTTTTTATGAAAATCAGAGACTATTTTTTTTTAAGATATGAATATATTATTTTGCTATTTGTTATGAGGAAGAGGTTGGTAGCTCTGATTCAAAAGGTAGTTCAAAAGCTTTGGACCTTTTGAAGGATTGGAGCTTTCAGTTTTGGAGTCTGACCATATATATACTTGAATAATCTTTTTAGATATTAAAGCACCCCATGGGTAAACATTAGTACTATATTAGTGAAATTCTAGAAACCTTACTTGTTGGGGCAAGCATCATCATCCTCTGTCTCTTTCTCAAATATGATGCAACTTAACATGTTTGTACAGCGAAGAAGAACAATAGTATATTACAAAAGGCGTGGTCGCTGATGGAGAAGAAACAATGAAAAAAGAACCCTAAGAAAAATGATGACGCTTTGGTAGGCCGTTGCCAACTAGCACTCAACTCAATTAACTATGTTAAATACACGTAGGATCCACATAGAATTTTTTGTTATCTTACAAGATGGAAATAAAGAAGAGAAAAGAGTGATATAAAATAAAAGTTAAAGGAATAAAAAAAATTTATAGGTCAAAACTTTAGTTTAGAAGATGGAAATACTATTTTTGGCAAATATATTTAATCATTTAAAGAGTACAATATACTATATGTTGTTAGTTGGTATTTGGTTTAGGGAGGATCATACGTCTTTTCTCTTCTTAATTTCTTATTCTTTTCTCTTTACTTTTAATTTTTTTATTTCTTCATTTCCCAGTTTACTTCTTCACTCTTTACTCTCTTCTTGAGTGTTTGGTAGAGTGTTGAGAAATTGAATGAAATAAAATTGAGAAAATATTTAAATTAGAGTATTGTGTAGAGGTGTGAAATCCACACTAATTTTTTAACGTTACTATTGGCAAGAAAATTGATACAAAAAGAAAAATGAACTTATGACTAGTGTATATAGCAAGACAAAGACATGACGTTGATGCAAACATAAATATTATGATTTAGGTCTTAAGGATTTTGATATACTGATTAAACACGAGATTTTTAGTTTCTCAACTTGTTCAAAAAAGAAAACAATTGCACGAGTACTCGATTTTTAATGAAATCAGTTTAGTTAAATCGATTTTTATGAATGGTACTTTGACATTTCCGTTCTAATATGTTAACTGGATTGGTTATCAGGCCAAATTCTAATGGAATCAATTGAAACGGTTGGTCCAGTATGAAAGTAATGTGAGGATTAGTTAATCAAGCTGGTATATGTTGGAAACTGGAAAGGTAGTGTCCTATTTATTTGTAAGAAACTTAGATTGCTTCTTCGTTTCTAAATCACCTAAAATTGAGACGTTCGTTGGGTAAATGGAACCTTATCCCCTAATTTCATGAAATTAATAAATAGAACTATAACTAAATAGCAAATACAAATATAAAGACTAAAACTAAAACTCAGATTAATAAAAAAATATAAATGCAATTTAATTATTGTTATAAGGTAATACAATTTAATTTAATTCGTCTAACTTTTTTTTATAAATATATTTCGGTATAAGACTAATCTATATATAGAATGTTGAGACTTTCTTCGTTTATCCGCAGTTCTAGAAGATTTGAACAATATGTAGACATCATTAAAATTCAAAAGCCATCAACTTAAGCTTAACTTTAACTTTTTACTATCACAATATTCGTGTTCATATGTTATAGAACCGATCCTATTTAAATTTTTATTTTTCCTAATAACATTTATGAATATTAATTTTCTTTCTATTTTTTATATTCATTTTTTTCTAATTCCTTTATTTTTCTTTTATGAAAGTAAACACTAACTAACAACTGCCCTACTGTATAGGTCTTAAGTAACGGAAGGTTCGCACGGGAATCCGAAAAATCAGAAGTAGTGTAATGACATTCCAATCCTCTTATCTCCCATGTGTGAGAACAAATGAACAATACCATTTTCTTTTAAAAACATAATTTTTTATAAATAAAGTTTAATTAATATAAAAATATATTAAAAATAATTGTCCTATACAGTGTATTATTCACGTTTCTCTTTTTATTCTTTTTAAGGCTTGATGAGTGATGGAGTTTCACGCTAAAACTCATCACCTTATATCCCTTTTAATCCTTTTTATGATTCCTTCAACTATTAAGCAATGATTTAATTTCAGGAATAATATACGAGTACAAATTTTATTCCTTTATTAGGTAATAAAGGAAAAAGAAAGATAAAAAAAAAAAGTGCAATTGAGAACGTGATGAAGATGGGGAACCCCATGGGTGGAGCATGAATTGAAGGAAGATGCAATGCAAAGGTCCAACTTATTTTACGGACTTTACAATGTTCAATTTAAATAAAACTTCAAACATCAAAACCAAAGCCCCCATTTTGTAGCGATTGTTTTGCCCCTCTTTTTTCAATTAAGCCTTTTTAATTTCTTCCACTTCTATGGTTCATATTTGCCCATTGATTTTGACTTTTCCATTTGTTTATTTATAAATCTTCAAACAAGTGCTTTATAAGTCTTCATACATCTCATCTCGCACTTGTCTTCTCTGCTTCCGAAACAACACGCACCAAATTAACAAAGCCTTCTTTTTCTTGTGTGATCTCACAAGCCCCTAAAGGCCACCATGTCTTCCTTCAAGAGCAAATTCGAAGGTTAATAGTATTCACTATGTTGTGTGTTTTCTTTTCTATATGATTTTTCTTCATTAGATGCTATATTGTTGTCCCGTTACTCCTTATGCGTTCATGGTTTTTGAATCGTATTTATTTTCAGTTCCTAGGAAATTAACGTTTTTCTTTCTGCTCGTATTTTGTTGTTCGGTTGTGGTGGATTATCTGTTTATGCGGTTTCTACGTAAAAAAATGATTTTAAGAATTTTACTTTGATGATACCGCATAGAAGGAGAAAAATGTTATAGATATGATCCAGATCTTTGTTTAACAATTTTTTAATGGAAAGTTTGAAATTCTGTTCATAATAATGTTTTGATTGGAGAACTGATTGTAAGTTTTGTTCATGTATACATGAAAAACATGTAGATTAAATTTATTTCTTTTATGGATGTATCTCCTTGAATACTCGCTGTTTTTCTTTTTCCGTTCAATGCTATTAAATTGACGTTATACCCTTTGGTTGGTTTTATACATGTAAGTATGAACGAACAAGATCACCACCTTTCTATGTACTAATCTGTTCTTGGTTGGACTAACCGGCAATATGTAATTAACTTGACTCAGAAGTCAGATCTGTGTTGTTAGGTAGCCACGTGGCACAAACCTCTTCAAAAGATACATCAATATGCAAGTTAAAAGAATTATATATATTTTCAAATCAATAACTTTGCATGTAAAATCTGAAAATTTAGTTAGTTCAGCAAAAAAAAACTTTTATAAAGATATAAAAATAAAAATAAAAACTACTTACTCATTGTTCATAGACTCACCCAATGGATAAATAAGAGAGAAAAATATTATATGTAATCTTTTATTCTTATATATACAAAAAGAATATTTTCAGATTCAAACTCATATTTAATAAATCATCCAGATATAAATTGTATTAATTTTTATTGTGTATAAAATTTCTTCAAACTAACAATTACTTATTATTAATTAAATTAATTTTTAACTCAATGAATTAAAAAACACCGTAATCTTTTATTCAAAATATAAAATGATGTATCCATCCAAGAAGTCATATAGATAATGAAAAAATCGATTATATGAAATGAAAATTGATTAGATTTATATTCATACAATGATCCCAAATGAATTAATAATTTCTGTTGTTCAGGTGGTTAATGAATGTATTTTCTTAAGAATGTTGATTTGGCATGATGATTGCAGATGAGTTGATTGCCAATGCTACTTACATTGGCACTCCTGGAAAGGGTATCCTTGCTGCTGACGAGTCAACCGGCACAATTGGGAAGCGTTTGGCGAGCATCAACGTGGAGAATGTTGAAACAAACAGGCGCATTCTTCGTGAGCTCCTATTCACTGCCCCTGGTTGTCTTGAGCGCCTCAGTGGTGTCATCTTGTTTGAGGAAACCCTCTACCAAAAATCCGCTGCAGGTATATATTATTTGAAATATAAACCACACACTACAATAATATTTTTCTGAGTGATTCCACATGATGACAGATATTATAATATATATATATATATATATATATATATATATAGAGAGAGAGAGAGAGAGAGAGAGAGATCTTGTTTACACCCTTTTCATTATTTGCTCATTGAAAATTCAGAGTTAGCCTAACTGACCTTCACCGTTGATGAATATCATAATGTGTTTGCTTCTGTTCTTCAATTGAGGTCCAATTTGTTATATTAAAAAAAAAAGTGGTTTTATAGGAATTTTAGAGATTTTAAAAAATTAAAAATTAATTCATATATGTTTTTGTTTACAATAATGAAAATTACTTTTTATATAAAATAATTAATTGGTTTTATGAGAAGATTTTGATTTTAATAAAAATTTAGATTCCTTCTAAAAAAATTAGATTCTTTTCCACTTTTGATTATGTTATAAAGTTTAAATAAATACATGAAAAACTAAGAAGCCCTCAATTATTTTAAGCTTAAATATATTTTACACTATTTACGATTTTGGTTTTTTATTTTAAAATAAAAATATTTGATCATTTATTTTAGAAATTTGCAATGTTAATCCAATTTCAAATTTTGTCTATATTTTTATTTTAGTATGATTAAATCTAAACTTTACATATTTATTTAAAGTATTATAGAAAAATAGTTATTATAAATAATTTAAAAATAAACATATTGTTTGATCTAGTTGAACAGGATGATGTGTCATGGATGAATAATTATTGTAAATAATGATATTTAAATGGAATATGCTTAATGAGTTTCTTAGAATAAAAAATTATTTCTTAAAAAATTATACATTAAAGAATATCCGATTGACAGGAGAATTTTTTCAAAAAAATTTAGATTTCTAATATAAGAAATTTTTTGTATAGTTCTTATTTTTTAAATATCATCAATCAATGAAAATTTTTAAAGTTTCTTATAATTTTTTATATTGGAGCAAAATTTAATTGAAATTTTTAGTCATTAAAGAAATAAAAAAAAATGAATAAGTGACTTTGTAAAAAAGAAATTTATATAACCACTCCTAATTGGATATTGTGTTGTTTTGAATAACAATTTTTCTTTATTGGTTATAGGAGTACCCTTCGTGGACATACTAAAGAAAGGAGGAGTTCTCCCGGGCATCAAGGTGGACAAGGGAACCGTCGAGCTCGCCGGAACCAACGGCGAAACCACCACGCAGGGCCTGGACGACCTTGCTCAGCGCTGCAAGAAGTACTACGAAGCCGGTGCAAGGTTCGCCAAGTGGCGTGCAGTGTTAAAGATAGGTCCAAACGAGCCCTCTCCGCTCTCCATCCATGAGAACGCCAATGGTCTTGCTCGCTACGCGGCCATCTGTCAAGAAAACGGTCTCGTCCCCATCGTGGAGCCCGAGATCCTCTCCGATGGGCCCCACGACATCGCGAAATGCGCTGACGTAACGGAGCGCGTGCTGGCCGCATGCTATAAAGCCCTAAACGACCACCACGTGCTCCTCGAGGGCACGCTGTTAAAGCCCAATATGGTGACCCCTGGATCCGAAAGCGCACGTGTGAAGGCTGAGGTCATAGCGGAGCATACGGTGAGGGCGCTGCAGAGGACCGTGCCTCCTGCGGTTCCGGCGATTGTGTTTCTTTCCGGAGGACAGAGCGAGGAGGAGGCGACAGTGAATTTGAACGCGATGAATCAACTGAAGGGGAAGAAGCCGTGGTCGTTGACTTTCTCTTATGGGAGGGCGCTGCAGCAGAGCACGCTGAAGGCGTGGGGTGGAAAGGACGAGAATATCCCCAAGGCGCAAAGCGCGTTGCTGGTGAGGTGCAAGGCGAATTCTGAGGCTACTCTTGGAACTTATAAGGGGGATGCCACGCTTGGGGAAGGGGCTTCTGAGTCTCTTCATGTTAAGGATTATAAGTACTAAGAGAGAGGTGTGAGATTGGTTGTTTTGGAATGAAACTGTTTGTTTCTTTGGGCCTGTTTTGGATAGTCAAGAGTGTTTTTCTAATGAAAAAATATTGAATTTTTTCAGGAAAGAAATTCTCAAGAACACTTCTAGCGTTGTTTCCAGAGAGGCTCAAATTGTTTGTTTGCAGTACTGTTAAGGATATGGATGGTGCTGTTTTGTAGGTTTTTATGATGAGTTTGTTTTTGGTTTCAGATTCTGGGTCGTAGGAGGTAAAGTGAGAATAATAATGGCTTTTGCTGCATTGCCCTGATCGGCGTTTACTTTTTGACTACGTTATTTGTATACTCTTTTTTTTTTTTTTTCAATTATTACACTGCTTACTTTCTTCTTCGTCTTTGTAATAAAACACAAGTGAAATGTACTTATGAGTGCACTGTTTGTTTCTCTGCGTCTTCTTCTCTGTATATTTATCTTATGCTTATTCAGAGAAAAGCATACAACTAGCCCGAATTGTCTTTCTCATCGTACTATTTCTCCAAATCTCTGTGTTAAGAGTTTGGTGTACACTAAACTCTACTTAACAATTAACACTTAAGAAAATTTGTTTTAAGAGAAAAAGTGGGGGAAATAATTATTTAAGTTAATAAATAGAATTTTTTTCAATCATGTAAAAGGAGAAAGAAAATAATATATATATATATATATATAGGAGTATATCAAAAGTGCGTTAAACTAAGAATAATTTAATCTTTTGATACTAACTCATTCTTTCCTACCATTTCTTTTCCAAATCCAACATAATTGAAGTTAGTTATGAGTAATGAGTTCCACAATTATTTTTTCATTCTTTCTTTCTCTCTGATGTTCCAGTTTAAGTAAGATTATCTCTTATAAAAAAAAATACATGGAATCTCTATTGAAAAAAGCATTCCAAGATTAATTGAGACAAAATGAAAGTTTAGAACAATTGTATATTATTAATTTTTATTTTTTAATTCCTTTTTCTTATAATTATTATTTCATTCAAATTTTATTTCTATCTTTTTTTATATCATATTACTTTTTGTAAATAAATTATTTAGTGCAAATTAATTTAAGTAAAAAAAATTATTTAGGACGATAAAAATTTAATTTCATAAATAAATTTTCATCTATTAAACTACAATATCCATTTTTAATTCTAGGATACTTATTAGTATTATTTATAGATATTTTTATACATAATATTTATTGCATTTATTTAAAAAATTATTCATATTTTATTTTAAAATAAAATATTATTTATTACTTTTATTAGTATCATTAATTATTTATAGACATTTTTATAAATTTGTATTTTTGACTGAAAATATTTAAATATTGTTAAAATTAAATGTAACTTAATATAATTTATATATTAAGATATTTACATTTTTTTTTAAGAAAATAAGCTAAATTAAGAGTTTATTCTAAGGTTACTATTGAATCATTGTGATATTTACTTTTTTTAAAAATATAGCGTAAATAATCTCTTGAACAAGTTGAATTTATGAATTTATCATATTTTTTTGATGAAATTAAACCATAACTTAGAAGTTGTTTGACCAAGACAAACTAAAATAGATTGACTAATACAAATAAGGAATTCCAATTAAATCATAAATTGGATGGATAAGTCAGGAAAGAAATTGCACTGAAAATATGTTCATACTGGTTAGTATACTTGCATCCTATTTGCTTGGTTGACCAATATTAAACAATACATTTTCTTTATAGTATACTAACATTACTACAACTTTTTTGCCAATAAAACCATGTTGGGTGATCATAATATGTGTGTGTCTTGTATGGTGTCAATACATAAGGAATGTTGAAGTTCTTTTGGCCACTACTCATTATTTTATTAATCCCATAGTAGGCTAATTCAGATGCTAAGCTTTATGGTATTAAGTGTAAAGCAATGACACCTCTTATAGTTGATGACAGTGACAATTTTTCACTCAGTTTGCCAAAGAAATCTAAGCAAAAATGGAGTTATGCATTATGTCAAATTAATACAAGTGAAAAAGGGTTGAACGACCATCTTCAAGGCAAAAAAAAACACATGGCTAAGGAAGCATCTCTGAGATGTTAAAAATTAATGAATTTTTATTTGTTTTTAGATAATGAATTTATATTTTGTACTTCTTTTTATAAAATAGGATATTTTGTATTTCTAATTATACATATTACTATAATGTTTTTGTTTATTTATTTCTGGATAAAAACTTCACAAGATTAAATACATTAAGATTTCTTAAAATTGAGCTCTTTTTCAAAATTACCGTTATTAGTGGGCGTGTCAACGATATAGGATTTTACTTCTTTATAACGGTGGTATTGGTTGCAAAGCCTCTCGTAATGTAACTCAAGTCTAGGTCATTCAAATACTAAAAAAAATGATTAAAAATGAACTTTAAAGAAACTAATTTTGAAAAATATATTTTTAAAAAATAATATTAAAATTTGTATTTAGATAGAGTTTAAAATGTTAGTAAAAAATAAAGTTATTAACCTTGTTGAAGTTCTTTTCGTGTTTGTTAACACAAAGGAATCATGGGAATCATGATTATGCTTTTTTGGATTTTTGGCAACACAATGAAAATTGCAATTTTTGTTGCACAATGAATTCACACTTCTATTCTACATGTTGTAGTTAACCCTTTTTCTTCTTGCACAATGAAATTGTGTTTCCGTTTCTATTAGGCACTTTTTTTCTAAACCCAAATACATAACATAATCATGATTATGTTGCATAAATGGGGTGAAAAAAAAAAAAACAACATTATTGTTATTTTGTTATATATTGCACTACGGAAATGTAATTCCGTGGTACAATGTTTTTCACACCTCCTGAATAAAAAGGGTAAATTTGGAAATTTAAAACGGTACTAGAGACCAATAACAAAGAGGATGGGACCAATAGCAACTCCCGTACATCAACAGGGACAAAGGCCACATGGTCTTATTGAGTTAGCTCTTTATTAAAGCATGGCCCAAATACATTCCCATCTTTCATTGAACTATAACTAAATTGATCGAATTGATCGAATTGGTAGGGACTATATTTTCACTCGCAACTCAAAGGGTAGTTGTTTTCGCCAAGATAATCGGTCACCTTTTCCTAGACATTAGATACTATCACGACGATAAGTCCCTCTCGTACTTTCCCCTCCCCTGCCACTCAGAACCTGATTGCAGGTTTTCATTATTGGGTTGAATTGTGATGGAAATTCATTGCCGTCTACGGCCAAAAATACTTAAAGCTGCTTGCAGAACCCAGAAATTTTCCCTTTTGGGTTCCGGGTACAATAAGTTCCACCCCCCCAAATTAACTGACCTAAGGACATGTTTAGTTTTCATTAAAATTAATAACGTATTTACTTGTTTTTAAAAATGATAAATTCAATGAAGACTTAATAAAATCTGAAGAATGTTATAAGATTGAGAGTAAGGTTTGAAGAAGAAAAACTTTGAGATTTTTTTTAAATTTTGGATGAAATTTGATGTTTTCTAATAAGAAAATGTCAGATGAGCGAAGGAAAAAGGATATATTCAAAATTGTACAAATTACAATTTAATAAAAGAAATTCTATCTTCAATTTCTATCAAATTAAATTATTATTTTTAACTTTGTTTCATATTTAATAACAAAGAAGATATTTAGAATTGTGTTAATTACAAAAATATAAAACTCATGAGCCACATTATGAAATTAATTATGAAATTAATAGAAAAAGGTGATCAAGCATAGATTTTTTTCTTTATTATTAACAAACGTTAATTATTAATATGTTAATATTTGTTAGTATGATGATTTCAACTCACGATCTATCTCTTATTTTTACCCTCAAGATAATTATATATATCCGTAATCAAACATAGATTAAGTGGAAATACAAAAATTGAAAAAAAATTAATTTGTTTTTTATGTCGTAAAAGTTTACAACAAAAACATTTATCATTCATAGAGATTGATAGAAAGGTGCCAGAGCAAAGAAAGATGCCTATATATGATTTTTATTCACTTGAGAAAAACTTATGTCTGTACCAAAAGAATTGTTGCGAAGGACTTTAGAAAATAAAAGTTATTTGCTGCTCAAAAATACTTACTATACTCAAAGATAAAATTTACCCTATGTGTTTTTCTATGTTTTATCATAGTGAATATTAGACTTTAAAAGGATAATAATAAAAAAGGTTAAAATGAAAATAAATGAGATTATTAAGATATGAATTTGTAGTTATAAAAAAATGATAAAATAATTGTATGTGATCAGTGTTGAACTAATTGAAAAAAAATCAATTAATAAAGGTGGTTGAAACATAAAAGTAAGACTTCGAGCGACACTAATAAGAAGAAAATGATGATAGAAAAGAAAAGAATAGTATTATGATAAATAATAAATAAAACTAATAAACTAATGATTATATTTATCTATAAAAAAATATTATTAAAATTTTATCCCTTAATCGAGCGGAATTACATTCTCCAAGTCCAAAATTATACAATGTATCTAGTCAACCTTATCTATGTATATATAACGGGCTTCTTTATTTTCATTCAATCTTTCTTGTACATTAAACAACTTATAAATATGTTTCATATATATGTTCATTTTCTTACTGCTTTTTCAATCTCACTAGTTAATCTTTTTTCTCAAAACAATATTTAGAGTAAAAGTAACAAACTGAATATTGGTTTATATTTTTGAATAAATTATACACTACTATGAATATTACATTTAACATCATTACATTAACATCGATTGTTATACAAAATCGATGTTAACGAAAACGCAGTGACAATTTTGTAATTAACAGACATTGTTAACATTGATTTTCTTAAAAACCGTTGTTAACGTCTTCTGTTAACATCGGTTTTCAAGTTTTTAAAGAAAAACCGATGTTAACGTGTTTATGTTAACATTGTTGGAATTAATGCATTTACTTACATCTCTCATGAATATTCTAGAGAAGCCTACTTCCTGGATATTCTAGAGAAATCTATATTTTTCTACACTTGATGATTCTAGAGAACTCTATATTTCTCATGTACTTGATGATTCTAGAATATGATAATGAACCACTAGAGTAGAAGATTCTAGATTCTTTATTTTCTAAATAAATCTAGATGCATCCATGGACTAGTATAAATAGCCATGAGATCCTAGCATTTGTAACTACCAACAACTACATCAACAACAATTTCTAATCATTTCTTCTAATATATTCTTGAGCTCTGCAGTAACAACTCATTCCATAAAAAAAAATCTCTACATCTCTTCCTCTCCTAAAAATATTTCCTACAAAAATAATTCAACAAATTGGCATCAGAGCAGGTTCGATTTCCACCATGTCATTCTCAACACAATCTAGTGTTGGTTCTTCTACATCTTCTCTTCCATTCTTCGATGGTGAAGATTATGATTATTGGAAGATCAAGATGAAAACAGTCTTGAAGGTAGAAGGCTTATGGAATATTGTGGAGACGGGTTTTAAAGAACCAGAAGATGAAGATGGTCTTTCCAAAGACGAGAAGATGAAACTGGAGGTCATACGATGCAAGGATGCAAGTGCCTTGAACAAGATTCAAATGGGAGTCTCAAAATCAATCTTCATGAGGATTTCAAGGGCAGAGACATCCAAAGAAGCTTGGGAGATCCTTGAAGGAGAATTTCACGGTGATGAAAAGGTACGAATTATCA
>PYAF01000329.1:1716701-1747709 GCA_007407185.1 Glycine tomentella
GCCTCTGCCCTTCCATCCCTTGGATAGATAGAGAGGAGGGGTAGAGTTTTTGGTTTTTTCATGTTGTCAAAGAGTTGAACAATGAAAATGGATGACTAGTGCCTGATCGAATTGATCGGATCATGTAGGAACAAGGTTCAAGTCTACCGGTCTGTTAGGATGCCTCAGCTGCATACATCACTGCACTTCCACTTGACACATATCATTAATTAGAGTGTTTGAAGCACATTTGTTTTGACAAATATCTGTGTAATTCTGACAGGGCGTTAGAAAAAAGGCTTAGGACATCTAGAAGATGAACATTGTCCCTCATGTGTTGTCTCGCAGGGGTTACGAATTGTAGAAAAGAAAATTATGGAAGAAAAACAAAAGAAACAATTGGAGGAAGCAGCCCGTGATGATAACACAGAAACCATAGTTCATCATCCGTCCCATGTGAGACAACACATGAAGTGGAAGCTGACTCGCACGAAAACCCCGGAGAAATGACTATTGAGGCAACACGTGAGATTGCAGAGAGGATTGTAAGTCATATTAAAAGGATGGTTCCTGGATATTTCATTAATGAATTTTTGCCTAATGAATTACTAAACAAATGTTCTACTTATTGTCATTGTAGGATTCCCTGGATGAGCAATCAACATAGGGTAGTTTTGTCCCCAATAGACGTCAGGATGTCCTAACTGCTGCCATTAGACGACCAGAGCACCCCGAACACGTTCGTGCTGCTGTAGCCAGTGTGACCATCACACACTACTTCGGACCGACTCCATCAACCTCTTGCAAGTCAAAGTCAATGGCACCTGAAGACTTGGATCGCTTGAAAGACAACATCAAGATAGAGCTGGAGCAGTCGATCACTGATTGACTTATACAGTTAATCACTGAAACAGTTATGCAACAAATAATGATGTCGTTCAGCCACCTGCAATCCCAGATGCAGACCTAGATGCAGTCTCAGGGTGCCTTGCCACCTCCAGAGGTTTAGCCATGTCCTTTTGGTGCTTGTGCCAGCACCAAGGGAAGCTATGTGGATATCTCGAGGAATGATCCAGACACGGGTGCATCTGACAGGCGTGGGTTGTATGTCGATGACAATCCTCCCTGCCTGATTGCTTCTAGAAGAGTTTATGAGGGGTCGACGACCGTGCACAACGTCCCTGTTGCCATGATCAGGTCAAGGGGAGTGTGATGCTAGCATCCCTATACCCACTGACGAGGTTTAGTTAGTGGGGCAAGTCCTTAACACTTTCCTTGTTTGGCTGACACATCTTGTACAACCTATTTTGCATAAGGTACTTCATTTTTGCCTTCTTTCTTCTCATTTAGGAATAATTTATCTCATATAAAGTTAAACCGGTCGTTCACTTATGGTTGTTAACTGTGTAGGATAACCAAGAACCCCAGGGACCGACAAAACCTGTAAATAAGCCGGAACATATTGTTGATCCCTTGTACTAGATAGCATTGACCATCCCCGATCTTTTCCTCAGACCCATGCAGGTGCCATGGGACCTAGAGATGTTCGGGGTACATAATGACAATTTCCCCTTGTCCGTCAAGCATGAGGATATTTCTAAGATCATCCATGGTGGTCAATGTCTGAACATATCTATTATACAATTGTGGATTTTGTAAGTCACTTTCAATTTACTACCATTACATAACTAATTGTTTTATATTGTTGCATAATTGACTTTATTTTCAAAACAATAGGCATATAAATGACATATTCCTACAATCGGATCATCCCGATGTGTATGGATTGATCGAGCCACAGTCCATATAGAGATCTGGGCAATCTCAATTTCAAACCGAGGACTATATGAAGAAATGGATACAGAGTTCACATAAAGATATCTACCTTGCACCGTATTTGAATGGATAAGTAAAAATGCACAAAAGAATTTAATTAATGTATGCAGTATAATAACTTCTTTTTCTCCAATGCAGTGCACATTGGCAATTGGTCGTTATATGTCCTAAGGCCAATGTTGTCGTGTGGTTCTGTTTGTTGCATAACAGGTCTGATAGCTACCTTAAAGGAATTATTAACAGGTAGATTGTAATTTGTAAGACATTTCTGTTATTTTTATGCCATGAATATGTTAATTGTACACTATGCATGCATGTTTCTCTTAAGCAGTGCTTTGAAGGGAGTCCATGACACTAAAGGAAATAAATCACAGGCTACTACTGAATGAATTGTGCTTAAAGTAAGTCTTCTAATAAATCATGGTTTATGTATTCAAAATAATTTTTATTACTATTTACACTAATTTCCGTTTAACTTTGACTATGTTATTGAATTTAGTACAATAAGCAAAAAAGAAGCACTGAATGTGACTATTATGTCATGCATTGAATGTTGACGATAGTCCAAGGAGGCTCCAAAGATAATTGGGACATGGTAATTAATTGTCTAATTCAAAACTAATTTTATTTTTTTTGACTTGTTTTTGTTTTATACTTATTAAATTATGTTTTATTATGTCATGTAGTATTTCACTGATGAAAGACCACTGGAAGCCGATAGATTGAAGGCTATTAGGGTTCAATGGATGAAGTTTTATCTTAAAATTAGAGATGACATATATAGGTTAGGTGGTTAAGGGATTGATAAAACAATTGTATAAATATTAGCTTAGGAAATCATTTGATGTACATTAACACTATTAAATTTTATTTGTTATTGAAATATTATTTTATTGTATTGTATTCTGAAATTGGCTGGATGTCTGGTATTTAATTTACAGGTTGAAGAACTGGTAAAATTAAAAAAACAGACAAAATATTAAAAAAAAAAAAGAAAACAATATCGGTTTTCTTAAGAAAATTGATGTTAACTTATGTAACAACATTGGTTTTCAAGAAAAACTGATGTTAACTTACACTACAATATCGGTTTTCGTCGAAAATCGATGTTGTTACATAGATAGGGACATTAATTTTCCAAAGAAAATCGATGTTATTACATGAGATCGATGTTGTTACATAGATAGGGACATTAGTTTTCCAAAGAAAATCGATGTTGTTACATGAGATCAACATCGATATTCGTTGAAAATCGATGTTATTGTTTAAGTTAACACCGGTTTTCTTTAGAAAACCAATGTTAAAGTTCCAACTTTTACATTTTTTTACATTTTTATTTAATACATAGCGACATCGATTTTTACTGGAAATCGATGTTGTATACTTTTCGTTAACATCAATTTTGAAAATCGATATTAACTTCCACACTTTCAACATCGCCTGATTTCATATCGGTTCAAAATCGACGTGAAATATAAAAAATAACCGATGTTGAATGTTGTCTTTCTAGTAGTGATAGTATGACATATGAGGAGATATCAATTACACAATTTTGTTTTTTGAGTTATTTCTTATTTTCAATTTTTATAGAATTAACATATATTTTTTTTATAGAGAATAATGATTTGACTTTATCTATCTTTCCATAATTGTAAATATTATTTGGCTTCCTTTGATTGTCCAATTACTTAAATATACGTGTAATTAAAGTTGAGAGAAGGAATGAAGGAGGGAAGGGGTGGAGTTGGAGAGAGGAAAATCATGAAAGGGGTGTGACGATAGTGCTGCCAATATGTCTCCCTTAACCCTGTGGGATGGTTCACTTTTGCAGGAAGCTTCTTTACTCTTTCCCAGGTACGGACACTGGCTGTCCAGGAGGGTAAGATATGTATGCAATTGCAATGCATGTGTATATGTTTGTGTGGTAGTGATAGTAGTAGAGCCCTGCTGCCACTAGTACCTTCAGCCTTATCATACAAGAAAAGTTTGGACTGCACAAAAGGCACTTTGTCGCAGCCACTATTATATTTACTATCTTTTTTCTTTTTTTCCATCACAATATTTATGCAAAATATTTGTCAATTTGTTAATAACTATTTTTTATCAAAAAATCTAACTAATTATTTTAGTAGAATTTTTTCTTTTAATAAATTTTTTTCAGCTACAAGATTTTTCCTTCAATATCATTTAAATTAACGATAAGGTGATATTTATCTTTCTTCCTATATACTGAATTTTTTTATAAATATCTTTTATTTTATTTTCAATCTTGTTGGTCTTTGGTGAAGGGTGGGAGTGGAGGAGGGATTTCGCTTTCATCACTCTGTAATGGATCAATGGCGGATGCTCATTTTTATGGCATATCCAGGATATATATAAGAATTCAGAAATCCACTTATGTGCCAAGATATGGTAGAGGTTATTCTTCACTTGTAATTAGTATACATTTAATTAGGCTTAATTAAAGTAAAAAAATAATTAAAATATATTTATGACATCGCTAATGTAAAATTGCTCAACTTTTAATTTTTAAGTAATTAAAAACATTTTAAGTTAATATATTAAATATTTTATAATATTCAACTAATTAAAGACCTTCATGAACAAGATTGTATTAAGTATTATGCAAATTTATGTTGAAATCTCCTTTCCTTTTAGTTTATCTAATATTCTTACATAATGCCAAAACGAGTTGGCACGAATAGTCCTACCCAATACCCATAATGGAAATTTTTCATCTTTTTCAGACACAGGGTTTCAATCCCTTTATAAGAAAATTCACATGGTAGACATTTAAGGAGATCTGACATCTTAGAAGCCCGTTGAACTTAAATAATTGTGATTGGATTATTTGCGATTTAGATTTATACAATGGGTTGGATTTCTACGAATCTCTAACATGCCATCCTTTCTTTAGCTGGTGTAATCTAACATGTCAGCCACGTCTTGCTAGCTGAATTATAAGGAGTGTTATCTCTTTCTTATCACTTTTGTATATAAAAAATAAGAAAATAATATATGCCCATATAATGTTTGCATATGTACGTAATTGCCTGTTAATTACTGCATAAATAGTTAACTATATTCACATAAAAAATAGCTAAGGATTTTTTCCCTAAAATTAAAAAATATACAGAATTGTTAGTTTAAGTATATATTTATAGAAGAGATTTCCTTATTTCAAAAATAACTCTTAAAATTATTCCTGATTCATTTTCTTGAGATATAATAATAATCATTAGATCTTAAAAAATAAATGATAAAGATGAAAAAAAACTTTATTCTTGAAGTAAGTGGATCGCTTCTTTTATATATATATATATATATATATATATATATATATATATATAAAATCGTTACTAAAAGCTGATTAATCAAAATTTTCAATAAAAATAAATTATGATAAGACAATAAACACTTAGTAACATGATAATATCGAGAAAAAAAATATCCAAAAGATATATTTAATTGACAGTAAAGTTTATATACGAAAACTATTATAAACACAAATTTTTATTATAAATACTGATATAATTATCTAACAATCAATTATGGTTCGAGAAAAAAAATAGCAAAATATAACATTGTTTTAATTTGTAAATTTGATGAGTTTACACTCATTACTATCATATAAAATATTTCGTACTTAACATGGACATCCTTAGAGAGGAAACTAGGAAAGCTTACTCATGACTTGCAAGTTGCAGCAACTCACCTGTGAATCATTTCATTATATCAATTTTTATCATGTTTTCATCATTGAGATAGTAACCCTAAACGTGTACGTGGCCACAAAAGATAGAGAGTAAATTAAGTGGGTCGAAGGTCAAAATAATTACTTTGCGCCGTGTTGTGTTGTGGGTCATTTATTTCACAGTCAAATAGATAGGAAGGACCACAAAAAATAATATATAACTGTCGAGTGTATCGCTGGAGAATTACTATGCTGCGATGTATGGCTTTTTTGGGTATATACTGCAACTTGTTGCTGTATGATATTGATTGATCCTTGTGCACAAACCTGCTAACTGTATTATCATTAATTTGCACACGCATCAAGAGCTAGTACTACACGATATTCCTGATAGGAGATCGATCGCTGTTAATGTTATTACTACACATATATGTTAATTTATGTGTGTGTGAAAAATCTCAGCTGCAGTTGTACATAAGACAAGTAAAATCTCAGTTACAAATTTGCTAATTATATATCCATATAATTAACCATTGATATTTGTATCCTAGAAAGCTTCAAATTGCAGCTTTCATTTGGGTGCAGATCCAGTAGTAATTAGTAGTAAAGATGCAACAACATGCATTGTAGACCTCGTGATTAGCTAGGGTTTATTCATAGTAAACCAAAATGGTAACTCTGCGGTAATGCAACGTTATTTTTGCTGCATACTATACTGCTATGAAGCACGGATACGTTTAATTTTTTTTCCAACGTGTCGGACACACGTCCGATACGGATTCGTTCGGATACTCTATTTTTACATATAAGGTTTTCAAAATATGTTCTTCCTCCGTTTTGAGCTCAGCTCTTCCGTCGCTTGGTTTGCCGTCACACTCAGGGATGGTGGAGGTGGCCACATGGTGGCGGCGCATGGGGCTAGACAGGACGGAGGTGGCAAAAAGCGGGTGGCAGAGTGAGATCGACAAAAGGACCACCATCGTGAAGGAGCGCTCGATGGAGCTTTGTTCGAGCTTTAGGGCATTCAGGGCTTCGATTGCGGCGTCAATCTCGATTTTGGCAGCTTTGGCGGCCTTGAGGGCGCAGACAACGTTGCCTTGGGCTTCCACCGCGACGTGCTTCTCAGCGAGGGATTTGCGGAGGGATTCATCAGTGGCGGCCATGGGAGAAGACGGTAGAGTGTGAGACGATTTGCTGTTTTTCGGCAAGGGATTTGCTATTTTTGCTATCACTCTCACGATATCTCATGTTTTTTAGTGTCATAGTTTTGGGCTCAGTTGGGCCTTACCATTGGTAATTGCTTCCTGCACTTCCTTTTACTTCTTTAATTGCTCTACTTGATGTGAAATGTTCCCATCAGTGTAGGTTTTACGTTTACATCTATATAAAAAAAATATTATTTAATACTAATACGTATCGAGAATGTATCGAAATATTAGAATTTTTGAAAAATTTATCAAAATTCTGTATCGAAAACTTATCGAAAATACCGTATCGATATTAGTGCTACATAACTTTATTGCATGTGTATGTTTATTTCTGTAGTCTTGTAATTACATCAATTTGATTGCTAGCACTTTTAGTAGATAAAAGGTTTATAGATTATTGTATTATTCAGGGTGAATTATTTCAGAATCAGTAATCTCAAATTAAAATTTTGAATATATATCTATATTAAATATTCGAAGAAAAAAATAAAATTTTTCTTTTGTAATTGTTTTATTTTTTGAACAGATAATTTTATAAAAATAAATAAATAAAAACACCTGTAGAGTATTGAACATAATCCCGTGGTTCTCGCACCAATTTTAACTCGTTAAGCTAGCCTAGTTTATTCTTTCAAAACTGGAATTAAGAATATACTTAACTGTTTAGCGACGGAATTATAGCTTTAGCAACGGAAAATTTTCGTCGGAAATTCCGTTTTTTCTTGTAGTGGTACTGGTGCACATTTATATAAATATGTGCCAGGTTTTATTAATCAGATCATTGATGACAACTTAAAAATTTGCAACTATTTTACAGAACATGGTAAATCAAATTGTTGAGTTATTTGATCTGCAAAGTGAACTAATTAAAAAGAGAGAAAAAGAAAAGAGAAGAATATACGACCACTTACTAGCACCCTAATCTAAACTATTGATTATCTACAATGTAAACAAATGATACGATTCTCCTTTAATTTTAAATTAAAAGCTCTTTCATAATGAGAAAAAAGGACCTGGTTTAATGCATAAACGAGCACATTAATCTCCTTGTTCATAAAAATATTTACAGAAAAACAAAGGGAAGAAATTACTACCTCAATTTACCCACCTTCAGTTTACAAACACCAAAAACCTGCACTATTTAACCCCAAAACAACACTAGCAAGAAGCACGAGGCAGGAAGGAGAAAAACAGTGACCAATTAACTGATGCAAACATCATTGAAGTTGCAACATACTAGGTAATACAATGTTGATTCCATTTGCATGCATAAAAAGAAAAAAAGAAACTCACCTGAAATTGGTGTCATGTTCCAACACGCAAGGGAACTTTGTCACTTCGCCTCCCTCACTAAAATATATAAATTCATGAAGCCATTATTTTTCTCATAAATGCCCCATAAATATATATTAAGATTGATCACCTAATCATCATCAATCTCTACACATAAACCCTTAGTTAGCTCTTGCTTACATGATATAAGACCGTCTCAAATACTAACCGTCAAATATAGTGTTTAATTTTTTTATTTATCTGATGTAAGATTTTATCTCATCCTTCTACTTCAACACTTCTTATACGAGTCATTAACCATACTTCAATTCACTCAATGGTTTTGATTTTCTTTATTGAGCTTTAAGCCATAGTTCTCCCACAAGTTTCCACCCTGATCAGCACCCATCAGGAAGGGAAAGCAACTATCAGAAGGAGCAACATTTCCAACAATATTGGATTTTGAAGGTGAAGAAGAACCATTATTTGTTTGAAGCCTCTCAATCTCTTTCCCTTGCTCATTGACATCATCATCACAATAGGCACTTCCTTGATCGTATAGAGAAGATTGTTGTTGATCCTCATGATTGTGTTTGAAGTAAAAGCAGCTTCTAGATAAGTTTTCCTTGCGCTTCTTGCTATTCTTCTCTTCCTTATTGATAGTTTCCCATTTCTCTTTGCACATCAAAGCACTCCTTTCGTAGCCAAAACAAGCCATCTTTGTTGCTACTACATCCCATGAAACCTCTTCTGAAATTTCACTATATGGAAACCTTGTCTCCATCTCAGCTCTCAGCTGTTGAAGTCTTGTGATCTCAGATTCTTGCCAGCTATCAGCACCTCTGATAACATTACTGCTGTTCAAGATTTCACTCTCATCTTCATTATTCTGGTTTTGAACTTCAGCTGCAGCCATTACATTTATAGTACCCTCAGGATCAGTTTCAACCTTCATTATTTCTCTTCCAGTTAACTTATGCAAAGCCTCCATCAAAGCAGCATCTCTAGCTTCAATCCATGCTCTCTCTTTGGCCCAAAACTTTTGCTCCCTCTCTAACTTGTTTGCCTCTTGTTTCCTCCACTCTTCCTCTCTTAGCATTCTCTCCTTCTCCTTCTCTTCAAGTGTCTTCACAAGCTTATCCAACCACTCCTTTTGCTTCTCCACCAGCTTCCTCATTTGTGAGTCAATGAAGTCCTTTATCTTCACTTTCCAACTCCTCCCACTCTTCCTCTTTATCCTCTTCTCCATGGACTCATTCTCCATGCTATGATCATTGTCATCATCACCTTCAGATGTTGATGTGTCAAAATTAGTCGAGTTAGTGAGGCTAAGGCTATCACAATGCTTGTTGTTGTTGTTGTGAGATTGAAACTTATTATTATCTTGATTTGTTCGGGAAGGGCCTTGAAAATGAATGCTGCCAACAGCAACGTTGGTTTCTGGGACTGAAACTGTGTTACTGTTTTCTCCATATAAGGCTTCAAGTTGACGAAAGAATCTGTAATGCTTCCCATCATGCCTTCCTGCCTTACCTTCTTTTGTCTTCTTGTAATATTTGTACAAATTCTCAAACTTCTCTCTGCACTTTTTTCCACTCCTTTGATATCCATGTTCTTCACACATGATCCTGTGATCACCACCAGCACAATCAAAAACTAAAAGGGTATGGAAGAAATTAAACAGCAAAAGAATATAACAATTGATAATCCATCATTCATATGAATAGAACCCTAGTTTTCAAATACCCAAACCCCCATGTGACGATCAGGGTTGTCCCTTCATACACTTTGACTATAGTTTCTTGCACTTCCTATAAAGTCTATTCTAAAATACAGATTACATTTTGCCAAGGATTTTTCATAATACAATGAGAAGTATATGAAACAATAGTGGGAGTGTAAAATTTTTTAACAGATGATGAGTTTTAGGAATTAATTAATTAATTAATAATTTTATGCAATGCCATGCAGTGACGTTTTTAGGTTGTTGGTGGCAAGCATAACAACAATTGCCATAGAAGTGAGGCTTCGGAGGACGAGCCTAAGCTTGGTGTCATTTCATACGATGGAATCAGAAGACAACAGGTGCAAATGCATTGGAATGGTCAATGAATTTTCAACAAAAAAAAAATAAAAAAATTAACAAACAAACGAAGGGATCAAAATCTTGCACCTAAAAGACGGGTACAAGATTTGAAAAATGGAAAACGAGACACTGCTAGGAACCCGTACTAGATACATGAACTTAATGCTTTTAAGTACACAATCAATAGTCGCAAATTGAATATAATAGATAAATTAATAAACAGCTTCTGCACACTGTATAGTCACTTCCAACCAAAGAGAAGGGTTAACAAAAATTAATGCATACCGTATATGTCATAGTTTTTCCAAAACTCCCAACGACAAAATTAACGTCAAGTCCATCCATGTCATCTCACATTTAACTAAATCGCGAAACCACTACATGTGCATCGAATTTAGTAGATTTCCCTTATTATTTTTTCCCAAAAAAATCTAATTTAAGCAGACTATATACAGACAATTATAATTTAAAATTATCAACTTGAATACACAAAAATTGAAGAGAGAATATCAAGTACTATCAAACAAGAAGAAGAATTGCTAAAATTACTCTCTGTTCGGATAAATCTTCTTCATTAACACTTATAAAAAACAAAAAAACAAAATGAATTAAATTTCTCTTGTATTCTATAATTTAGTCAGTTTAAATAGAGTGTATAAGTTATTATAAACTTAAAATTGACTTATACAATTCATTTGGAGAAAGTTTTTAACCAATTTTATGTAGTTTGCGTTAGAGAAGTTAAACGAGAAAATTTCTAATAGAATAAAACTTGTATTGTACCTAGAGACTTCATCCCATAAGGGTCCTTTGTGATTAGCCTCTTTGAATTTAGGGTCCAAGCGAGATCTGATCTCAAGGAGAGTGAGAGTCTCTTGTCTGGGCCATCTTCCGGTAGAGGGGTCTCCACCGATGCAAGCTGCACCCTCAGCTGCATCAAAGCCGCTAGTAACTGGTGGAGTGGGTAGGGTGATGGTGGTGGTAGCAACAGCAGAATCATGGGGTGTGGAAGCAAAGTCGTGAAGGCCAGGTGGCATTATGTCGCGACCAAACATCATAACCTCAAAGTGCTGTTGTTGTTGGGGATGATGAGTGGGTAAAGGAGTGAGATTCCGGTGGTGGTGGTGGCTGGGGAAAAGCCCCGCCGTGGGGTGCGGTGGCATGGAGGGGAAGGTGGTATGGGCCGGCCTCGGCCCGTTATTCACCACTTGCCTTAGATCGTTCATGCCGAAGTGATGATGGTGGTGCTGATGCTGATGATGGTGATCTTCCATTTCCATGAATGGGACTTGAGAGAGAAAGAGAGGGTGTGATGAATTGGAAATAAGGAGAGAGGAAGGAGAGAGTGAAGAAATTAGAGAGGCAGAAGCGGCAGAGTCGGATCCTGTCGTGCAGGAAAAAGCTCAAAATTTAAGCTGAGGACTATGGTCCCATTTCCAAGTGTATGCTTGTGATGGTGTATATTATATGTATGTATGAGAATGAATGAGACTAAGAGAGAGAAAGAGAGTGACACTGTGTGTGTTTATATTTTAGTGTGTGTATATATATATTATATTATATGAAATGAAAATTTTACTAAAATCGATCAAGTTAAATTTTCTAATAATCAAATAAATATTCTGTATCAAAAATATAATAAAAAATACTAATATATATATTAGTGTTGGAGTGTTTGGGAGTGTTATCTGTCTATTTGGCCTTTCACAGAACAATGCTGCTTCCTTCTGTGTCTTTGTTCAGAACAGTGTGGGGAGTGGGGTTCGAGTGCTTGGGAGAAGCCAGCAAAAGGGTCTAAGCCCTAACAAACAGTAGAATGTGTATATAATTATATTATGTATCATTATGTGGTGTGTGTGGCCTATCAAATTGGAAATTTTGGAGGGCGACAAAAATGAATATTAACGAACTATATATTGAAATTGGAATATAATAGTATGCAATAGTTTTAAAAAGTTTAAAAAAAAACTTAGAGTAATCTTTAATTTTAAGTATTTATATATGAAATTACATGCTAAATATATTTATTTCTCATGGGAAACATGAAAATGGTATTTTGAGTAAATATATCCACTTTACATGAATATATATGATGAGTTAATTTTTTTGGCATCCAAAAGCAAAAAAGGAAATAATTTATTACAATTTCTATACCTATAATATACTGTAAGACATATTTTTTTCTATAAAATCTTATCGCACTCTCAGTCATTTAAAATTAGTCTTTAAGTTTAATGTTAAAAAATCATTATATATATATATATATTCTTAAAATAAAAATCAAATATAAAAATATTGTGCAAAATTTATCCATTCAACATATTTAAAAATAAATAAGTTTAATAATTAAATTGAATTAAATTTTTGTGATGTAAAGTTATTATAAAAATTATTTTATTAAATTTGATAAATCTTTCTATTTAATTTGAAATAAACTAAAAACATGAATGTGTTTTTAGGGTGCCAATGAAAGCTTGAAATGAGGCTGCTAAAAGTGGGATGACGAATGGGAGACAGCCAGTTTACATTGCTGACGCGTGTATAGTGCCTGGGATGCTACCTTTTTGAATTTTGGTAATGATTCACTACAACCCATCACAAATTAACCATGCTTCTGTCAATTTATTTTAAATAGATATTTAACTTTTTCCCTACTTATAATTTAAAAAACCTATTTCTTACCTTCAAATTAATTAGATAATGTATTTACCTCTGTGGCAGTTTTGATTTTATTGTTCAGTAAACTGAAGTCTCTATAAATGTTTGCAAAAATAGCAAGTTTATTAGTGTAAGAGCTATTTTAATTTGTGTTGATGTATTTCAATAGAGAAGTCACTTTTCAAAATGACTTTGTGTAATATAATAAGAAATTAAAATAAACCTTGACAATTATTTAAACAAGAATACCCATGCTCCACATGAGTACTCTCATTTCTCATTAAATGTTTCATCCATGGAGTATAGTTTGTCCTTTTGGCCAAATATTTAAAAGATAATCTAAGCATATATTGCAATCAATTCTTATTCTATTTCTTTTTCACCATCATCAACAAAAGGGATAGAAACACGATATTTCACCACAAAATAATCTTAACAAAACCATGGACTAATTCTTACCTGAATCCTAGAATTAATTTATCGAGCCTTTCAAATATCTCACTAGTTTTAATAACTATTTTTAACTAATTAAACAATTTGAGTCGGAAAATTTGCTATTGGTCAACTTATCATCTAAGCAAAGGCAAAATAGTTATTGAAACTAGTGAGATATTGGAAAGGCTTGTTAAACTAATTCTGATATTCAGTCAAAATTAGAATGGAAGCGGGAAAATTATGGTATATTTTTTGTATTGACATGGTAACCTAATTGAGGTATAGAGTTAGACCATGGGTCTCATGGAACTGTTTATGAGCGATGGAGAATTTAAAGGTTTGTTAATGTTATTTTACTGTGGAAGCTTCTGTTTCTTGCTCTCTTGTCAATGATGACGAAAAAGAAATAGAACAAGAATTGATTAAAAATGTTTATATTGTTTTTCAAATATTTGGTCAAAAAGGAATACCATACTCCATGGGGGTGGAGTATTTCACGAGGAAGAACCAAGTGGAGCGTGAGGCGTTCTTGTTGCTATTGTCAAGGTTTATTTTCCCTGCTAGATCACACAAATCTATTTTGAGAAGTTTTTTTTTATTGCTATAGATATACCTAAGATGAATAAAATAGCTCTTGCACTTGCTATTTAGCAAGTATTTACTGCACAAAATTAAAATTGCCATAGAGGTTGAACACGTACTTTCTTCTCTTCTTCATATTTTCTTTGGCCATGACTACGCTAGTTACCCACACATGGCAGTTTTAGATTGGTGAACACTAAGAGATATTCAAGTTGGGGTGGAGGATTTGAGTTTGTTTTGAGTGCTGGAAACCTATATGTTGGGTTGATGGAAATGATAATGGCATTGACAAACTTGAAGCACACGATGAATAAGCTCCAAATCTACTAGTTTGACGCCCTCCAAATTAAGCACCAATATGTGGGACCCTTGCATAATTGAAAACCTCTCCAAAGAGAGGCTTAAATTGGAATTTAGAAAGCATTAGTTATTTCTTACTCATTAAATTAATAAGGGTTAGTTATTCACTCCAACACTTTGCAATTGATACGATTAGAGATAGAGAAATCTTACTAATTCTTTCTTAGCACAATTATTTAAATAAGTTATTTATCTTAAATTTATAAGCCCTACAATGTTATATAAATTTAAAAATTTTACATAAAAATTTAATTCAATATTAAAGTTAGTGAAATGAATACTTAACTTGAACCATATTAAATTTTGTAATTAAATTTTTTTTAATTGGTAAAAATAAATTAAACAATCATTACTTATATAAACAATTCACTTAAGTAATATATTGTCAAGTCATCTATTACAATAGTGTAAAAACTTGTTCATAATATTACTTAATTTTAAACAACTCATAAAATATTAATATTAAAAATGCTCTTAGCTCAGACTCAATAAAAAGAAGTATTTTCAACGAGTGTTTGTTTAATTAGAAAGAAATCTTCCAAAAATGATGGCTTAAATTAGGAATAGAAAATGTTGGTTATTCACATGCACCAACACTTTCATTTTCCCAATTGGCTCAATTCAAATAATTTCTTTTTAAAAAACTCATAACAATATTTAAGCAATAACAAAGATGAAACAAAATTTAAGCATATACCTCCAACATCAAAATTCCAGCATCAATAATAAGAACACAAAGCAAAATTTCACCATCAAGATTCAACTGAGAACAATGAACAAAATTTCAGCATCAAAATTCATCTAAGAATAATATCAAAGTTTTACTAAAAACAATTTCAAAATCAACTAAGGTTACAAAGCAAATTCAACTAAGAACATGGAGCCTAATTGCAACTTGAATAATTAAAACAACAAATCAGACGAGAATTCAACTAACAATACAGAGCATGTAATTGAAATCACAAAATCCAAAAAATATGAAGTAGAAAACAACAAAATTAAAATAGATCAAGGGGTTATTTGAGTGCTGATAATGACGACGACACATCGTTTTATATATACATATATCATCAAATTAAAAATACCGGTTAAAAAGCTTACACCTGCACCATAATTTAATTTAGTTTTAATTTTAAAAAAAACCTTTTTCTATCAGTTGCTGTAAAAATTGTTTTACATTAATCATTTGATAAATTATTAAATGATATGTGCGTGTATGAATCATTTTAAAATTTATTAAATGACATGTGTCAAGTGTGTATTTTTTGTACATGTTAAATCATTTGACAATATCACTTTGTAAAGGTACTTTTTCACATTAGCGGTACATATAAATTAAAAATAGTAAATATTGTAAATTAAATCATTTCATGAACAAATATATTTCCTTTAATCAAGGTGGATCTGGCTGTTTGTAAATTCACTAAAACTATGGATAGAGAATTAATATAGATAGATTTTTAGAAATCTTTTGAGAACAAGAAATAATAAAAAAAAAAGGAACAAAAGATTCCATGTTAAATTTTCTAAACTAACTTTAACCATATCTTTCATTCGAGAAAAAAAGGTACGACCATATATAACGTCGTTACTTTAGTTTAATCTCCCAGTAAATTTTCCTACATTATGACATCTTCAATGTTCCAAAGGGCCAATATACTGTGTTGAATGGTGGAAAAGACACTTTCTGGTTCAAGAACAGGCAACACTTTCATTGCATTTTTTTTTTTTTTCTGACTGTGTGAGTTACTTTCGTAATTATTGAAGTATTTCATACATCCAAGATATGCCTTATATATGGTCGTAACTTTTTTTCTCGAATGAAAGATATGGCTAAACTTAATTTAAAAAGTTTAACATGGAATGTTTTGTTCCTATTTTTATTATTTCTTACTCTCAAAAGACTTCTATCTATCTATATTAATGCTCTATCCATAGTTTTAGTGTTGCTCACTTTGTTCTATTTTTCATTTTTTTTTCTGTTCTGAATTACCAAAAAATTGAAATAGCAACGATGATGTCATAACCATTCATATATGAAAAGTTACTACATTTTTTTTATTTTTAAATTACAAATATAAATGTGATTCAAAAAAATAATAGAACACAAATACATAAAAACAAACTATTAATGTACCAAAATCATAGTTATAAAATCCGGTCTTATCATTGACCCGGTCGAGGTAATGGATCAGTGTGTCAATGATCCAATTGGTGGGTCAGTAATTGATCCGATTTGACATAATATATATTACAAATTTAAAATTATATATGTATCTATTATATATAAATATATAATTAATATTATTTAAGTAAGAAAAATCTATTCATACTCCAAAATCCAAATTCTTTAAAAAAATTGAAATTAATTTCAATTTTTTTTCCCAAAAAAAAAATGGAAACCCGACCAGGTCGAACCAGTCCAACCGGGAAACCGACCGGGTTTGACTAGGTCAACCCAGGTTAGTTACATTTCCGGTCCGAGCATAGAACATGTCTCATTTGGCCATTGAATTCTGATCTGACCAATCGATCCGAACCAATTTTCACAACAATGACTAAAACTATATACTATTATGTAAATTGAGATTCCTAACGAAAATATAAAAAAATGAAACTTTGAGCCAATTTAGTAAATATTTGAATTTTTGGGAAACCAATTTAATTAAATACAATAATGACGTTTCTTAATTACAACATAATAATAATAATAATAATAATAATAATAATAATATTATTATTATTATTATTGGGTGGATTATTTATATATGAATTGGGTAAATTTTTTTTAAAAATTTTAATCAAGATTCTATATTAGGGTTTGTTTGGTTTCACCTTATAGGTAATGTAGAATAAACAATATGGTTTATTGTTTAGGATTGTGTTGTTGTTTAATTGCTAAATGACCTTTAGGGTTACTTTTGTTGCTCATCTATTTACACTTTATAATTTTCATGTTTAATATTTAATAAATAAATAAAGTGTTCATCAATTTTTTTACACTTATATAATTTAAAACAACGATAAAGTTTAAATCATATATGATCTGTGATTTTAATGTAAAGATGTTGGTACCCTCTTAATTTTTATCAGTTCAGGATAAAAAGGTGTTGGTACCCTCTTAACATTGAAGATACAAGAGCAACCACCAAAATTTAATTCTATATTCCAAAATCTTTCTTATCAAAGTAATTATATATAACTTAAGTTAAAATAATAATAATTTAATCGAAATATATTGATAGTGCAAAATTTTATACCATTATGTTCAATCACAAATAATCATATAAATTTTTTATCATTGGAAAATAAAAAACAACAAGAAAGGAAGGGGAAAATTACTCCCGAATAAAAAGGGAGTGCCTAAAGCATCTGCGAACAAAAGATGTTGTAACTGGGAAGGATAATTCTGAAAAGTCAGCAACTTGGGGATGAAGAAATTCTATTTTTCGGCAAGCAATCAACACATTAATTTTCTTATCGTAGAATTTCATAATATTATATTAAAAATCATGTGTACGTGCATTCTAATTATAAAAAACAATGACAAATTAACACGATTTTACAAATGTATGTCTCCGAACTTAACTTTAGGGATAGCTCATTCTCACAAAATTAGTTTGTAAAACGAGAATGATCTTTTATTTATATACTTTATCATATTAATTACTAGTTTTCAACAAATTATGTAGAAAACAATGACAGATTAATTAATACGATTTTGTAAATCTATATATGTTTGTTTAGTGACAATTACGAATATTTTGGTTAGTTGATTGCAATCATTCCGTGATTATCTTATCCTCATCAATCACTTGTGTAATTATAGGCTACTTCCTTTTCATTTTTCAATCATAGTATCGTCACTTTTGACTGCGAGTGCAAATCTTTTAATTAATGGTGTAGTTTTAAGACATTATCTTTCTAGCTATGTAGTACCGACATCAACATATAACACGTTATACAACATGATTCGACTCTTCGACACATCAATTTTAGAAAATTATGAATTTTAACAAGTTACATTTTAATATTAAATAATATTTTTAATTTATATAGTATATATTTCATTTTTAATATTTAATAATTTAAAAAAATTAAAATAAACTAATAATATTTATCAATGTAATTCCTTCCAATGCTCACTTTCCGGCTCAATTGCTACTTCATCCAAATTAAACTAATAAACTAAATTGTGCATGCATTCACATTCAGTACTCCATTACTCCTTCATCCAAATTAAACTAATAAACTAAACCTCCCTCTTTACCCAACCTCTCTCTCAATCACTCTCACTCTATCATGGAGAAGAGAGAAAAACTATTCCACATTCTCTACTCCACCTGCAACGGGAGGTTCCACGTCTACATGACACGAGAGTGTGTGGCTGTACGAGGCGTGCGAGCGTACCCGGTCTTCCTCTGCAAGGCCGACGCCGCCTCCCTTTGCGCCTTTGACCATGTCCGACACGATCAAATTCGCATGTCAAAACCGGTCAACGCGTCAGAGTTGTTGATCGTGTGTTGGACACGGTATCGGAATGTGTCAGAGTATGTCGGAGTGTCAAAAAGTGTCAAACTCGATACGATTCCTGTTTCAGAGTGTCGGTGCTTCCTAGCTTTCTAGTATTATTATCTCACTTTTGTCAATAGATCTAACAAAATGATGGATTCAACGAGCAGACTTTAGACTCCATTGGGCGAAAGGGGGAGAGAGAGAATGAGTGAGATTTTATGTAGTCGAGATAGCATGTAGCATATGCAAGTGCGCGAGTTTTTTTATAGTGAAGCTTTTAATGCATTTTCACATATATAACATGGAATGTTCCTGAATATTAATTCTCATGAATTGAACTTGATACGGTAATTTAATTTGGAGAGTAGTGTAAAATTTATATGAATGGTGAGAACATGATATGCCACACGTACTGGGCGATGAACAGAAATTAACAGTGGAAAATTTACCCAAGAAAAAGCTATTAGCTGAATAAATTATAAGTTATAATTGTAGTTTCAGTATTTTTTTTTTATTTTTAATGGGCATTGGAGTAGGACCCTTGTGAACCTTCATCGGGTAGCTAGTAGCTTCTATTTATCATAAATATGTGCCAAATGACCATGTGACCACCACCATCCGGTGGCAATCTATGTGCAAGTACGTAAAAATTTCATACCTCTTGCATTAAATACCACTGCATTTTTATTCTAGTTTTTCTGAAAAATTAACTTAGATTATAATGAATGTAAATAACAAGAAATTAAAGCATCACTTACCAAATTACTGACGAAAATTGTTTTTTTGTCGGTAATATTAAACGTCACAGAGATTTTAGTGGCAAATTTTTTAAAAAATGTAACAAGTAAATTGTGTTGTCACTGATATTAATATTTTTTGTATTTTGAAACTCCAAAGAATGTAGAACATAGAGGTTTCCCAAATCTTAAGATTTAATAATTTGCTCAAATGAAATCTTACACCACCGAGTGCATATATCCCCCCCCAGTTGAGTTTTGGACTTTCTTTCTATGTGAAGAAAATATCCAAATGTATATATAAGTTTACTTTGTCTCAATTAAGTGGAGAAGGGTCAAATTAGGACTAAAAAGGCTCATAGTTATAAAAAAAGACATATTGTTGATGAGTTCTTGTATTGGCATTCTCCCCATCACTCGACACAAAATTGTTTAGCTAATTAACCAATCACTAATTCAATTCTCTGACAATGCAATTGCATGAAAATTTGGTAACGACAACTTTGTAGCTTGTAATAATTATTAGACTCGAACTGAATCAGGATTAGTCAATATTTAAATTAATGTTAGAATACAGCGATCTTAAACAAAAAAAAAAAAAAATGGTACGCTGCATGATTTGGTTTTCACTCAAGCGAGCCTGTATATATAACTACTAGACCTGTCTTTTTTCTATAATGAAGTCAAAATTGCGTTGTGACACAGTTCCCTTGCAGCAAAGCTTATTGGAGAGCTAGCTAGCAGGGACATGCAGCAGAATTGGTGGGTTCAATCCCTAACCATCCAAAAAATCTTCCATCCCCTCTTCCCCCCTTCCCAATAAGTCAACGACCAACATAGTTTCCTTCAACAGACAGCTTAATACAATGTATTTTGGACTCATTATAGCTAGCATTGTATGGTCAGTTAGGCCCAAAGGTTGAAAATCCGTCACAAAGGATATTTTGGTAGAGGGGAGAGAAATTAATGAATGAAAATAGAAAATGTGAATATACATAAATGAGAAGTAAAGTAAAAATTAAGGTTTTGTTTGGTAAAAGAGAAATAGGGAGGAGGGGGAAGAGATGAAAATAAGTTAGTGATTTTTTTTTATAGAGATATGATTAGGGTGAAAACATTGTTAGAAATTATTAGACTCACATGTATTAGTTTTTACCTATTTTAACTCATTTTTCTATTTCTTTTGTCATCTTTCCGATTTCTCTTTAATCGAACACCTTTAATTTGTTTTATTTTTCACTCATTCATTTATATTTATCTATCATACTTTTCTCATCTTTACAAAGAGGACATGAATATGTATAGTTAAAAAGAAATATCTAGAAGAAATAAGGAGATAGATAAGGAGATGGATAGAAATATATGAGAAATAGAGTGAAAAAAATATTAGTAGAACTCATCCTATTTTCACTCAACCAAAAAAGATTAATATTATTTCCACTCTCCTTATTTTCACTTTCCTCCTCCTATTTTCCTCTTACCAAACAAGGTAAAAGGCTAAAAATAATTTGGATACAAAAATCTTGTGAGACCCACAATATAATCTTATTTTTGTACATTCTTATTTTTTATTATTATTAGGGTTTAAGAACATTTATGTCATATTATATATATATATATATATATATATATATATATATATACTTCTAACTGCTTTCTATACAATCAAACAAGAGAATTTTTTTTTATCATTTTTCCTTTTATTATCAAATAATCTAAAATCGTTCCATTTTTTCTTCTTTTTTTTTTTCACTTTCTTTCCCAAACCAAACGAACAAAGATTGAGAAATTTAGTAATGATTTGACCAAAAAGAAAAAGGTGATACTACCTCCATTGATAATATTTTTTTTCATAAAAAAAAAACTAGCTACTATTTCAAGATAATTAACTTTTATAATTATACATTTAAGGAATTGAATGTTGAGTATAGTTAACGGTCAACAATGTCAATGTAAGGAAAGAAATCACACAGGTAACGATATATCCAATAATATCCTAATGCTACACTATTTAAAAGAAAGCAATGACAACATTGGAGTGTCATCACCGGGCGATAATCACCCCCTAGGCCCCAACAATTCTATGCCAGAAACACTTAGAACAGTAACTAGTTATCATTCACAAACTATTCACCCACCCACACACACACAATTTATCATACTCAAAAGGAGAAAGTTGATTCTCATAATTTTATTTTGTTAAACATTCTCTATCTATCATGTAATTATTTGAAAATTGGGTTATCATAAGCATAGACTCATTTTTCCTTTCAACTCACTTTCACATTATTTTCTTTCTTAATTATTATCTCATCACTTATCATATTTATATATATTTTTCTATTTATTTTATCTCTCTCTTTCCTCCAACATCAATTTACTCCCAAAACGAGATGGACAACTAATCAGCAATTTTCTTGAAAATTATATTGCATGATTGGGTTTCAATTGTTCATTTTGTCATAGAAAAAGAGGGAAAACGGTGTAAAGAATCTTGACTGGCAGAGGCACAGAACTGATAGCTTGCTTTTGAAGTATATACAGCAGAACGTGCAGTGCAGATGGTTCCATCCATCATAAGCAGAAAATAATAGCAAGAAAAATAAACACCATCCCACCACAATTATTGTTCAGTTAACAAAATGAGTACGTGTCTCACGTGAATAAATCTTATTTGTATTATAGCACTAACAGAATTTGGGTCAGTTTAAACGGTACAATGTACTATATATATATTGTAGATACTAATTTTTTTAAAATATATTTTACTTCCAGTAATTTTTCATTTTTTTTCTGAAAAACATGTTTATTATCTGTTTATTATCTTTTTAATTCTTCGTTCTTAAAGAGTTTTAGATAATATTTTGAATAGTGATAAAAATATTATTTAAGGTATTTAAAAAAATAAAATAAACACATTTTAATAAGATTAAAATATTTTTTTTTACAGGAATGAAAATGAAAAATATTAAATTATAGAAAAAATATTTAAACATTTTTTTTCTCAACCTTATACTAAATACTTTATAATGCTTATTTAAGAATAAGTTTATTTAATATAAATACTAAATAGTGCTAGCGCGCCATGTTAATTTTTCAACCAGTAAATGGCCAGGTTAAGTTTACTTTAAATGAATGAGAATATAAGGAAAAAAACTTCAATAAGTGTACACTAAAATATTGTCATGGTATATACATATAATGTTGATCGAGTTAGCCACTATTGGTGCAACATTTATCTACTAGAAATTATATTATTAATATAAATATTGCGAATTTACAGTATTAGTATAATACATAATATTAACACAATTTTTTTGGTGTAAAAAATTAATATATATATATATATATAATAAATAATCATACTTAGTATTATGAAAATTGATAAATGGTATGAATTGGTTGTTGATGAAAACTTGTGAAAGCTAAACAATAACAGTTCCATATATAGTAATTTTTGCCGAATCTCACAATTCTCATGTTCTCATATTCTTCATATAGCTTTATAACTTATAGTTGACATTTTATTGTTTTCTTTACCATATTTAAACTTAATATTTTAATACAATTTCCCTTTTATCCTTTTCTTTTATTTTACATTGGGATAATAGAATAAAATATAGTCAAAGCTATTCTAAATACCTTTTAATTATTGTAATATCTTTTGTTACTTTTATTATATTAAACTATTTATTATATATAATACAGAGGTGCAGGACTCAGGACTCAAGGCTAGAAGATGTCCAAAAAATAAAAAGTAAAAGTTTATATAATTGTGCAATGAATTTCTCTATATTATATTATTTTTATAAATAAATTAAGATTATTATCTCAAATCATGTCTATCTTTTTTTATTCAAATTTAAATATATAATGTGATTAAAAAAAGGATTTTCAGCTGAAAAAAATTATAGTTAATGCATGCATGTAATTAATGTCCTGATAGAAGTTTTTCTAATTTATATATATAGAGTATATGATATTTTAGAATTTTTTTATCCTAACTGTTATGTTTTTTTTTATTTTTTATTTGTGTTATATCTAAGAAAATACTATAAAAAAGAATATAAATTGAACAAATAATCCAAAACAACAAAACATATATATAATTTATCTATACGATTGAATTGAATGTGTTTTTACTTGAAATTGAGTAAACTATCATTTTAATTCCTGAAATTGTGAAACATTGTCATAATAGTGTCTGAAATTAGAAAAATATCAAATAAATTCCTAAAATTTAAAGTTGTTAGTCATATTAGTTCTTGCCTTGCTAGTTTCATTAGGGACTATATATAACGATAGCAATATATATATATATATATATATATATATATATATAAACTTTTAAGGAATATATATAACAATACTAAGTTATACATGTCAGCTAGAGCTAAAGTTGTGTCATATTATCAATTATAGGGATTTATTTGATATCTTTCTAATTTTAAGGATTATTGTGATAATGTTTAACAATTTTATGAGAATGATTATTCTCACTCTATTTTCACCCTTTTCATTATTTTAGCATTCGACATGTCCATATTAGGATAAGAGAGATTCAATCAAAAATAAGATAAAATTATGCAACAATAAAATAGTTTAACACTCAAGTTTAATCAAGATCAGAAGTTTGATTTTCAGATTTGGACAAAAAATCAGAACTTAAAATTTTTATCCCAATATAAAACAATCTGATGAGAAAGTAATTAGTTGATCATGACATATTAGTTAGTTAAGCTATACCCCTAAGTTGTAACTAACAACTAACTAATGAGCAAAATTAACTAAGTAATCTGTAAAGAGTTGAGTGTGAATTAACGGATTAATAAGAAGAAGAAGAAAAAGAAATATAAAATTAAGATTTGTTAAGAAAGAGAATATGCAGTATGCAAGCTGATCAGGTGCTGCAGGCTGCCATACCCTCCGCTCTAGTCCCCCTACGCATCAACTTTGCAGGCTGCTTTCGTGGCAAATCAAAGAGTGAATGATTGGATTTGGATGCTCTTTCTTTTCAAGCAACAACGCAAGGGCCTGTCTTCTAGGCTCTGCGGGGTTTCGTAAACCCCAACCCGAGGCTTTATTTTTGTCGCCTCTCACAATCACAATTTAAATAAATGGGTCCCTCCTATCTCCTCATTTAGCAATATCATATCTGCGTCCTCATCACACCCTTTTTACTTCTGATCAACGGACACGATTCGATTGATGGCATTGATCATCACAACTTCAAGTTGACATTTTTTTCCCACTCACCATTCTTCAGAGTCATCGGATCACACAATTTGCAAAGCATAATCACAAAAGGGGTCCTAAGTCCTAACAAACAACACGTTCATGAAAGTCAACTTGCTTTTCCTTCATGCAACATACTAGTAGCAATTTGCCAATTTCTCTCTATCTATATATATGAATAAAAAATCATAAATTTCAACTAATAAAAGAGAAGCCTATTTAAAAGAATATGTTAGAGAATATATTTTTAATATTTCCATATATATATGCTTAATTTATAAAACCTAATGAAGCAATATTCTCAATTTAATGAATTTCTTTTTACTATCGTTTTTGTTTCACATGTGGGGGTGCTGGGAGAGGAATCCATGATTAGTTTACAAAAAAGTCATGTATTACACACGTACTCCATTCATAGCAACAAAATTAATTCACAATTAAGTAATTATTTGATGTTAGGCGCATCTAAATGTATTATTGTCAAGTTTGAAAGAAGGGATTGTACGATGGACAGGGCCAAGCCAACTTTAAGGGGCTGCAATGGAGTGTGTCATAATTTGATTCGACGACGATCATTGTAATGGGGTCACCTGAGATACAATATCAACAAAAAAGCTTAGGATGTCCAATGAGCAACGCTCAAATTCAAATTTGCTGCTGGTGGGTAAGGATCACTCTAAAGAGATAGCAGATATCCAATGTGGGGGCCTTTGTCCCATGATGGCGTTCGTCCGGGACCCAATTCAATCACAAATTACAATCCCTTATTTTTGTATGGTACCCTCTAGCTTTGGATTATTACTATTACTATAGTCATAAATAAATTTATGTTGAAACTTAACCATTAATATTATGAGTAAGTATATCATTCTCGAAATAAATTTGTTTATATAGTATAATAATTATTAACACAATTATTTTTCGATTGTATCAAAAATTGGTCTTTTAATATTTTGATTATCAAAAGATGAAGATCAAACATTAATGGTGAAAATTGAAGATCAAAGTTATTGACGGTAAAGATTAAAGACAAAATGATCAATGGTAGAAATTAAAGATCAAAGTCATCGACAGTGAAAATTGAAGACAAAATATAATGATAGAGATCAAAGATCAAAGTCATCGACAGTGAAAATTTGAAGACAAAGCCATCAATGATAGAGATTGAAGATCAAAGTCATTGATGATGAAGATTTATTGAAAGTTTATAATAGTAGGGATAGTTATAATTTGTACTTTATAAATATAGAACTTGTATGTTGCAATAAGGATTGAAACTTGTAAACATCCTCATATCCTAAGTCTCCATGACGCTCAAGAATCAATAAATTAGTATAATGTTCTCAACCATTTCTTATTTCTTTAGTAGAGTAAATCCTTTCAATGACATCCTCTTCTTCCTATGACATCTTCTCTTTTCAATATCTCTTTCTTCTTTCTATAACACATTTCTCTTACTATGTCTCATTCTTCTTTTTATAACATTTTATTTAATGCATATTATTAGTTTGTTTAATTATACTTACAATTATATATTTTAGGTCAAATTAAACATTAAGAATTTAATACATTAGTCCATAGTAAATGACTTATAGAGAGGATATAAGACCTCCAAAGCGTCCTTTAATTTCTATAGAATTATGTTTATCTACGAAAATATGTTTAAAATTTATTGTGAATCCAATTCAATGAGAAATTAAAATCCCTTATTTTGGTACCCTCTTGCTTTGATTATTACTATATTCATAAATATATTCAAACTTAACCATTGATTATGATCAGTAAGTATATCATTCGACCCCTAAATAAGTTTATCTAGTAATAAGTAATTAAGTTTCTCCTGGTGTGACCCAAAAGAGGAATCTCTGTGTGAGTCGGAAGAATCAAAGGGGGATTTCATTGGTGGCTGGAAAATATCCGGCAGTGTGGGGGAGGGAAAATGAAGAGGAATCAAGGAATTCTAAAACAATCTTAATTTAAAACTATATGATGTTTGTTTTAAATTATTTCTTAATTTAAATATTAAAAATTCTTAATTGTATTTTTAAATTTTATTCTTATCTTTCCATATGTTTATTTAGTAAAATAAACTATAATCAACATAATTAAATAAACTTATAATAATGCATAAAATTAGAAGTATGATGATTGTTTACTTTTATATGTAACCCTAAAGTTATCATTATTTTGAAATGGACGAAGTAGTACATATTTCCTGTAATATTTGTTGGAATGGTTTGTCGGTCATTAATAGGGTAATAGAGAAACTTAATGATGATAAATAAGAAAGTGAGGGGGAACTGGTTTTAAGCAGAAATAATTAAAGGAAGTACCATTCTAGTTTCTAGCAGCAGAATGTCCTTATCAATTTTTAGTGAAATACCATTTTATTCAGAAAAAAAGGGATTTATCGCGTTATTTATTGTCTCCGAATAATGTTAAGAAAATATTATTTTATTCCTAAAAAACTAAATTTATAAACATTTTTGTCTTTCAAAAACAAAAAACAATGATTTTGTTTTTCAAATATTAATGTGATTGATTCTAAATTTTTCAGGAGTCAAAGTGATATATTTTAATCTTAATTTTAATTATTGTATTATTTTCATCAAAATGCCCATAGGTTGTCTTGCATTTTAGAGATTCGGTAATACCTTTTATGTGGGGCAATGCTAATACTATCACTTATTGCTTATCTCTTTTGTTTTTTGACGAATTACTTATCTCTCTAAGAAACGTTTAAATTATGTTCTTTCTCTTAAAAAAAAAATTTATACCTTTTTATTACATTTAAAAGTCATGAGTGAGCGAGTTTCTTATAGATATATTTTCTTTATAATTTTTACCATCATTAGTAATTAAAGTTGAACACTTCATCTAAAGACTTCAGAAAAAGAAATGAGGATTTAAATTTTCTTTATATTGAATTTGAAATTTTACTAATTCTTCGTGTTATCTTCTAAGTTTCAAAGTTGATAGTAAAAAATTAACCCTAACTACAAATGATGGTGAGAATAATAAAAGAGAAAAAGGTTATATACCGAGAATGTAGAAAGTTATACACAATCATCCAATCATTATTCATCATGTATGATCAGTTTTTTAAATTTTTAAAAAATAGTTATTTTAAAGTAATTTAAACAGTAATTTGTGATTAAATGACATTTTAAAACTATTTTACATGGTTAATACATATGTATTAAATTCATAATAAAAAGAAAAAAACATTTTTAATTTTTTTAATATGCTAAAGGGGATTACAATGTAATTTAAAAATTTATTAGGGGACAGATTGTAATCACTATCCACCCATGTATAATAAATTTAAATCCTTATTCTTGAATTTAGCCATTAACCTTAAGAACCTGAACTCCATCAATATCCACAAGAGATATACCTTTTTCTTGATGGCTTCCGACGTCCAAGACAAAACGGGCCAACTCCCCAACTGATATGCTAAAACATTAGAAAATGGAATATATATAAACCTAGCAAGCATGACTTTACAATTTACAAGGCCCAATTGGAGTTTTCAATCTGTAACCGCAGGCCCAAAATGAAATATCTAATTCAAATCATTACCACGTCTATTCAAGGACTTCACCGTGAGAAAAAAAATTAATATAATACTTTTTTAATAAAAAAATTATTAATTTGGGATTGTTTTGAAACTACTAAGCGTGATTGGTCACGCCCAAATTGGGTGTTGTTCCCTCATTTCACGTGTCACGCATGCATGAATTGGTGATGTATATAAACTTCAAACAGTCATAACTTTTGATAGAAATGTCTGATCGAAACGTATGATATGTCAAAACTCTTGAAATTCATAGAGGAAGCCCTAGACAAATCCCTGGTCAACTATTTTTTTTTTCCAAAAAACGCCTCTAAGTAGCTCAAAATTAGAATTTAGGCGTACGATCATCCAAAATAGAATAGGTGGTGTATATAAACTTTAAATGGTCTAACTACTTTTGCAATATATCATATTCTTTCTTAAACAATATTTTATATTAAATAGATATTAGCATGACAATATAGAATTAAGATATAAAAATAAAAACATCAACTTAAAAAATCATGGGTGAATTAAAGATTATATACATATTTAATTATATATAGTAATGGATTTGAATAGATTAAATTGAATTTCGACTCAAATCTTAAAAAACAAATTGAACCAAAATCAAAAACTCAAAAAGTATATATAGACATAACACAAGTTATTTTCATGAAAAGTAATGCTTAGTAAAATCAAAATAAATAACATTTTTATGGAATTCAGTTATAAAAACAACAAATTATCAAATAAAGAAAACTACTAAGCTAGAAGCTGATATATTATCAAATACCAACTAGACATGTGAGTGTTCAGCTCAAAGAAAAACATCAAAATAGTTGATAAGAAAGAAACCATTTCAAATTGTATATGCATATGATACTTGTCTAAATTTAAACAAATTCATTATATTATTTGGGGTAAAGTATAATAGTTAATGTCGGCAAAAAAATTAATATAATTTAAGCGTATGATATGTCCTTCAAATGGTGTAACTTTTGGATGATTAAAGATTAAATTCTAATTTTGAGCTACTTAGAGGCGTTTTTTGGAAAAAAATATTTGACCAAATCCCCTTCAATTATTTGCTTAGAGCTTCCTCTCTGAATTTCGAGCGTTTTGACATATCGTACTTTTCAATCAAACATTCCTATCAAAAGTTATAACTGTTTGAAGTTTATATACATTACCAATTCATGCATGCAATATATGTGTCGCAATGGGAACGCGTCCAATTTGGGCGTGAGTCAAGGGGTAACATGCCCCAATTTGGGTGTGATTAACGGCCCCATAAACGTAAATAATTTCAAAACAATCCTAAACTAATAATTTTTTATTAAAAAAATATTATATTAATTTTTTTTTCCCTTCACCGTGTATATGTAATAGGCACAAGAGTGTATCTGGATTTTCTCAATCTCCTTCAACAGTAGCACTACATTTGCAGGTTACACGTCTGAATGCACATTTTGAATTGTATGAAAGAAAACTAAAATAGAAGCATGTCGACCCAGATATTTTCATTATTTTGTTGAAGGTTTATCGTACTCCACCAACTATAATGTAATGAGAAATGCATGTACTTCTTTTATCATAATTTTTATCATTATATATAAAATTCATGAGTTTCATTGAAACAAATATGTCCTACTTTTTATTGAGTGTCTCGTCTTACTTCATGACAAGTAGTTTATCTTACGTGAACTTTGTTTAATAACAAAAAATAAATTAAAAAATATTAAAAATATAGTATTTAACATTTCTGTATCATAAAAAACACCTTGAATAAAATTCATATAACTTTGTCTCTATTCAAAACAAATATTTATATAGGTAAAGAATCGTAAAATCATATTCAAGAATTCAACTTTGATCAAGTTCAAATTTGTATTGAATGCTCTTTTTAAGTTCATGGGGACAAGTGGGTTGTTACGGGTTAGTTATATGTTTAAATACATACTATCGCATTATATAAAATTGGAGTTGAAAAACAAAAATATAATAAAATTTGTTAATGTGAAATATAATATGCAAACGTTGTAACATAAATTTATAATATTAATTACAAAATATATGAACATCAAATAGATGTAGTTAAGGAACATAAAAAACAAAATTAGAGTTTTTGATTTGGTTGGCTATATATTTTAAATGCGTGTAATGTAAATATTCATTTGTAAAAACTATATATAGTAAGATTAGATAATGTTAAATATAATATACTCAAACGTTGATAGATAAGTTGATCATATTAGCTACAAAACTTAGCATCATCATATATATGTAGCTAACAGAAAAGGTAATAAAGTTAGAGTTCAAGCTTTGACTGAGTGAAATTGAAAAAGTTACAACTAACCAATGACCTAATGCATAGTGTTGGTTGTCGGATATGGAAATTCCATGATAAATTATTTTAAATTAATTAATTTTAGTTGTCCTATAACAAATAATTAAACTATTATTTTAATAAATATGTTAATTAAATGTTATTATGTTGGTTATTGTAATGATTCACCCATGATGGTCATGAGAATAATTATTTTCTGTAAATAATAATTGTAGTTTCTATCATGAAAAAAATAAAATTAAACCTAATTTACATTATGATATAATGAATAAGTAATTTTAAACTTTCTTATAATAAAATTCACTTTTATAAATAAATTTTAATTTGTATGTCTATCATAAATAAAAATATTTTTATTTTTCATATTATTTATAAAGTAATTTTAATGAATTAACTAAGATTGTCCTATAAGAAAGAATTAACCTATTATTTTTTTAATAAATCTATTAACTAAATTGTATTATGTTGATTATCGTAAGAATTGAATTAAATTAAAAAAAGTTTA